>MU223643.1:1296569-1312072 GCA_018584345.1 Thuja plicata
TACATCATGTGGAAATGAGTTGTATTTCAATCCTATTTTCTCTAAATAACATTTATGTTCCTATTATGGAACTCCATATTATGTAAACAATGTTAGCCTAATCTTTGGGGGCTCGTTGTCTTGCATAGTACTGTGAGCAATATAATAGGTCCCCTTTCATCCTTGTTCCTACACTTGGGGGGCAAGGATGCCATCTCCATCTTTTCTGTCTTTCCGGGATCCGCTTTCCCTTGGTTAAAGCAGTATCTATCTATTATGTGATATCCAATCATACATGAAAATTTTGGTTTTCCTTAAGGATCTATGTCTTTGATTATAACCTATTTCATTGTTTGACATTGGGTTTCCATGGTTGATAAATCTCTCACCTTGGAAACTGAATAGTGTGCTATCCCTCACAAGGGTTACTTTCTCACTTCTTGCATGATATCTCTTTTCTTACAACAATATCTCTTGATATAATTTGATATATCCCTTGCTTTCATCCCTGGGGGGCAAGGTATTTTCCTTCTTCCTCTATCTAAGGATCTACTTTCCTTAGCTTAGTGGCAATTGTTTATCATATAACATTATTTCCTTATAAAGATGTATGCTTTTTACTATGGATTCCCTCTTATATGAGAGGTGATTGTCCTAGGTCATCACCTCTTCTTTCTTTTACAAACTATGCTTTTGATAAACTCTTTCCCTTGCTTTGGTTAGAGTTTAGTTCCTTCATCCTAAGATTCTGCTTCCTCTTGATTACAGGGGGCTTGCTGATTGAATCTTTGGTCCCTCTTTTCTTTAGAAGATGACATTTTATCCTAAGCACTCCTCTATGGTGAGGGTCTTGTTGATGAGCTCTCTTCCCTTTTGAGGATCCTTTTTACATAAGTGACATACCCGTTTCATGATTATCTATGTTCTAGGATGTAAGAGTCAAGGATCTTAGCTAGGAATATGGTATACATTGTTGTTAAGATGGATATCTCCTTACCTTCTGAAGTAGGTATCCTCTTTTCTCTTCCTTATCCTGCCTAGTGGGTAGTCATGATAAGGAGGGGGGCATATATAGGGTCTCCCTTGTACTATAGTTTACATTGATTTACATTATGCAGCATGCTAAATCCTCGGAAGGTAACACACATAAGTTGCTAAATCCTAAAGGGACACACATTTTTACTTTTATTTTTGCTAAATCCTCATAAGGTAACGCACATAAGTTGCTAAATCCTAAAGAGATACGCACCCTTTTAAAATTTTGAAATATTCTAAATCCTTGGAAGGTAACACACATAAGTTGCTAAATCCTGAAAAGACACGCATTTTATATTCATAGTGATACAAGAATGTGGATCTATGGATGTTTTCAAAAGCCATCAGAAGACACATTACAATTACAAGCACATTTTTTGGGTGAACCTGTTGGGATCTCCTCCTTGGTAATTCATAGTAAGGTGGGCATCTTACTAGGCGAGGTAATCACTATCTCTCTTCTCTCTCTTTCACTTTCATGCTAGTAGGATTAGATCATGAAGCTATGTTATCTATAGTGTTGCTCTTGTCCTACTTATGTAATCATGTATGTTTCTATGATTGATTGCTCTTTATTTTTCATATCTTTATGCATGTATGTTGAGTTAGAATCCTTGGTCTAGGGGCTCATGTCCTTGACTTAGTGATGTTCTGCCTCGTTGCGATCCACCGAAGTCTTTCTTCTAAACTTTACCGCAAGCATGTTCGATTTCCATACTTCCGCTAAAGTGGGGGCTTAATGTATCATCTTAAAATGGAAGCACTTCCATGATAAGAAAGTTTAGCCCTCCTTAGGGGATTTTTTTTACCACCATCATACTGTCCCCTCATTTTTGCATCATCCTCTACTTATGTGGCTGTTTAGGACCCTAATTGGGCCTCTCCGGGCACCTTCTATCCCACCTGGCACATTTCCCAGGGGTTCTGACCCACTGGGTCAAGGTCAACCTCAACCTTGACCTAGGTTAGGGTCAAACTTGACCTTGACCTAGGTTAGGGTTGACCTTTACCTTGACCTTGACCTAGGTCCCCCTTCCAAATCTGGAAGCTTGTCGGCTTCCGGAGGTCATCAAAAATTCATTTTTCCCACTTCCGGGTTGGCTGTTTTGGGTTCTAAAGCAAAAAATCCTAAATTGTATTTAATATAGGTCCTCTTCTAGGGGCATGGGTCTAATTTGAATTTAATTCTCCTATGTTGGCCTCTCTAGAAGTTTGTGCCCTAGTTTCATATAAAAGGAAGCCTTTCTCTCTCATTTTCTCTAAGTCTTCTAAGTGCAAAAAGCTCTAACCAAGATTTTGTTAAGAAGCAAAAGGTTCAAGAATCCATTGTTCTACATGTTTCCAAGATTTCAAGGTGTTCAATTATTCCTCTCAAGAATTCAAGTTCTCCATTGAAGATCAAGGATTCAAGCTTTCAAGCCTTTGAAGGGATTAGGTTCAAACATTCAAGATTCATCATTCAAACCCTAGATCTAGCCATCATGATAGTGTGATCTTCCTTCAAGATCCTTTGTGCATCCTCAAGACTCACTCATTCTCTTCGAGGTGGATTCCAAGCATAAAATCATGGAGGTTTATGGTTTCTATTGATTCCAAGCATTCATATTCACATACTTTATTACATTTGAATTACATTGGCATATCTATTCAATATCATAGCTTCATTCTTAGATTCAATTCTACTACTTGCTAGCATTCTTATTTCAATTTTTGATTTCAAGATTAATTCCTAAATTAGGGTTTGACTAAGGGAAACCCCTCCTCCCCCAACAAACAAACCTATTTTTCTTGTAGGTACAGGTTTAGGACTACGGATTTGAACTCAGATCTGGATACCCTTTTCAGCGAACTATCGGGATCCGTTAACAGATTTTTTGTCGGACTTGTGCAGGTCAAGGTTGAGATTATTGGGTCAAGGGTGAGATTAGTGGGTCAAGGTCAACCTTTTTCACAAGACGGTGTCAGATCAGAAAAATATTTCTAGGTTTTGTTCGTCTCTGCGTTTCTATTCCGGTTCATCCTTCAGATTTTCCAGAAACAGTCTACAGACCTCAGAAAACAACATTTTCTCGATCTGCAATTCTTTAAGGTTAGTGAATTTCTCTTATCCATTTCAATTCAAATCCTTAATTATTCTAAATCTATCACATATTTACATTCATTTCAAAACACATTTTAAGAGGGAAACCTAGGATCTCCTTCTTTATTCTTATTTCCAATAGATTGATTCATTTATGCATTTATCCTTTTTGGGTTGATCAATTTGGATCCTTACTTTGTGCATTTGAGAATAAAGGGGAATGTATTATTTATCCCTCCACTCTAAATATTAAATGTAAGGTGATAAGTGATTTGAGTATCAAAACACTCTTATTCTATTAACATCATTTTTCTTCTTTATAGTTATTAGTCATGAGAACATAATGCGATGATGTCCTAATGAAGGCTCATTTTTCATTCCTAGATAGATAATTGGGAATGGTTTGGTCAGTTAGGTAAGCAATGATATTAGCATACCGAGATTGGTCTGGGGTGTTTAAAGCATATATTACTTGGTATGCAGAGGTATCAAAGGCCAGATAGGATAATTCTTCCACCAAGAAGTCATAGCGGAATTGAGGTTCCTCCAGTTGTAACATGGATGCCAATGTAGCCATAACATCTGTAGCTTTGTTCCCTGTTCCGGGTATCTGCTGGAATGTGATGAAGACAAAGTACTTCTTTAGGTCATCTACCAGTTTCTTGTAGGGAAGCAACTTCTCATCTTTCTTCTGATAATCTCCATTGACCTGATTGATAATGAGTTGGGAGTCACCATACACGTGTAACTCTACGATTTTCCATTCCATGGCAACCTTAAGACCGTTTACTAATGCCTCATATTCAGAAATGTTATTTGTACATGGAAACATTAATTTGTAAGACTTGGGTATCTTGTAACCTTGAGGAGTTATGAATAGAACCCTTGCTCCAGAGCCTTGTTGCGTGAAAGAACCATCAAAGTACATCTTCCATGGATACTCAGTGAGATGCATAATTGTTTCATCGGAGAACTCAATCCTTAAAGGTTCGTCATCTTAGAGTGGAAAATCAGCTAATTGATCTGCAAGGACTTGTCCTTTAATAGCCCTCATGTCCACATACTCAATCTCAAATTCACTCAGAATGAGGACCCACTTTGCCATACGTCCTGTTAATGTTGTTTTTCTTAGGAAGTAATTCAAAGGATCTATCTTTGCAATGAGCCTTACTGTATGTGATAGCATGTAATGTCTCAGTTTTTGTGATGCAAAGACAATCGCTAAGCATGTTTTCTCAATAATGTTGTAATTGAGTTCATAGGAGACTAGTGTTCTACTGATGTAGTAGATTGCTCTTTCTTTCTTAGTTTCATCCTCTTGTGCGAGCAATACTCCTAGTGATGTGGCTGTAGCTGAAATATACAAGAGTAATGGCTTTCCATGAATGGGTGCCATAATAATAGGAGGAGTAGCGAGGTATTCTTTTAATTCTCTGAAGTTGGCTTCACAATGCTCATCCCATTTGAAGGTGACCCCTTTGTGTAGTAATTTGGTAAATGATTGCGCTTTATCCGCGAGTTGTGACATGAACCTCCTGATTGATTGGAGTCAGTCGTGTAATGTCCTCATTTGACTAATGTTGCGTGGAGGATTCATTTCTAGTATAGCTTTGACTTTGCTAGGGTCTACCTCAATTCCTTTCACTGAAATAATAAACCCTAAGAGCTTTCTTGATTGGACCCCAAAGGAACATTTCTTGGGATTGAGCCTGAGTTGAAATTTCTCCATATGATCCAATATCTTTCTTAAGTAATCAATATGAGTATTTTGTTCTTTGGGTTTAGCTAAGGTGTCATCCACGTAATCCTCCATGTTTTTATGCATCATATCATGGAATATAGTGGTCATTTCTCTTTGATATGTAGGGCCTACATTCTTTATCCCAAATGGAATAATGTTCCAGCAAAAGGTGCCCCATGTGCATGTAAATCCAGTCTTCTCTTGATCTTCAGGAGCAATTTTAATATGATTGTAGCCTGAGAAACCATCCATTAATGAGTACATTTGGTAGCCTGCCGTGAGGTCTATGATCATATCAATATTAGGCAGTGGGAAGTCATCCTTAGGACATGCCTTGTTTAAGTCTCTGAAGTCTATACAGATTCTGATAGATTTATCAGATTTAGAAACTGGGACCACATTGGAGATCCATCCTGTGTAAGTGATGACTCAAATGAATCCAGATTTTAACAATTTCTCTAGCTCAGTTTTTACTAGTAATGCAACATGAGGATGCATCTTTATTAGTTTCTATTTACAGGTTTAATCTCGGGAGCTATAGATAAATGGTACATTATCAATTCAGGATCCAGTCCAGGCATATATGTGTATGACCATGCAAAGTTGATCTTTTTCTCTTTCAGGAACTTAGTAAACTGCGTCTTCTCCTCATCTGAAAAAGATTGTGCTAGGTGAACAATTTGAGGATCTTCAGCTATGCCCAAGTTAACTGATTGTGTTGGTTCTATTAGAACTGAAGACCTTTTTTGAAAGTGCTTGGGGAGGATATCAAGAGTGTCATCCTTTGGCGCCTCTGAGAGGTTTTCACCATCATATACGTCTTTTGTTTTTACTATTTTAGAATCTGACACTGCCACAACGTGGTTTTCACCGTCAGTTCTCTTTTTCTTTTTATTTTTCAGATTCTGACACTGCAATCTATTTTAGAATCTGACACTTGATATCCTCTTGTGACATGTTCATGCTCCTTGCATTGGTAGAAGAAGTGTAAGGTTCACAAGCGTTTAGGTAGCAAGCCAAGGTGTAGTCATTGGGAAAGTTGAGGATAGGAGTAGGATCCATATTAGTCCAATCAATTAGGTTTGGGTTTATCAAAGACAAGGAATCATACTTTGAGAAGGACAACATCGCGCTAGCATCAAGACTATTAACTGACATGACATGTTTGGTTAGGTTAATCTCTTCGATGTTTAGATCAATAAGAGTTAGATCGTCAATATCAAAGTCGTTGTTAGTTATATGTGGACCCAACTCTAGTGACTCATCAGTTGAGTATTCTTCTTCTTCATCTCTTTGTAGGAGGAGGCTCTTATCTTGTCGCCTCTGAATTTCTTCTAGACGTAAGAGAACACCAGTTTCTTCATCAATTATTTGGGAAAGGAATTCCTCCTCTCCTTCAGGAACATCAACACTGTTAGGAGTGGTGTTAGAATGTTCTTTGTGTGTCAATGTAGTTGTGAACATGTGAATTACATCTATTTCAATGTCCTCTGTGGCAACAGATAGCTCATCCCACACGTAATCATGTGAATCAATTACTTCGTCATCAGACCTATTTAAGAATTCAACAATAGTTACCTGGTGTACCCTATTAGCCACTTGTAGATCAAAGTGTGGTAAATCAAGGATATGTGAAACTGTGACTAACTGCCCCCAGTTAGGATGTAAATCTTGTTGTTGAGGTGTATCTTTAATAGTTGTTGCTATCAATGGTACCGCTGGATTATCTTCTGTTGTTTCTTCTACCTCTTGAATAGGAATTTGTGCTAACAAAGTTATGCGAAGGTCTTGTGGTACTTCAAAGCTTGGTACATAGCGCTCTCCTTGATATTTGGGATTCTCCGTGCCAACATGTAATAATCTTTCATAGGACCATGGTTCAAGCTCTATTTCTTATGTTTCATCACTCCCTTTATCAGAAACTAGACTATCGCTTGAAGTAGGGTTTATAGATTTATTGAAACCTAGCCCTATTTTATCTTTAGTATCCCTGAATTCCATGTGTATAGGTTCAATGAGTCCTTTTCATTTGTCACTTAAAGGTCCTTTTCCTTTATATCTCATTTGATTGAGGAGATCATATCCTTTTCCATACTTCTCCAGGGATATTTCCACATGTTTTACTTCAGCCTCCTTTGGTTCTCCCTTGTAAAGCCAGGCCAAGACTGCCTGTTCTTCTGTGTTATCTAAAGAAGATGTGGATGCCTTAACCATGCCAGTTGCTTTGTGGATTTCTGGTGTTTGAAATGCAGCAGGTGTGAATGATGGGGAAGGTTTTCCATAGGATCTTGGTGATACTGGGAGTTCTATTAATGACGGGGTCATGTCCAGCTTGTATTCTCCCATACCTGTTTCTTCAAGTTTTAAGGTCTTTCCAAAACTTTTCATAACCATGCCTTTGGTAGTCTCAAGAGCAATCTCCTTTGTAGCTTCCTTGTTATGCAAAACCATACTACCTGCCTTAATATTGTTGCAAGTATAATTGGCATCTGCAGGTATTGTCACTTCCACCCCATTATGTGGGAACTTGATACATTGGTGGAAGGTAGACGACACAACTTGCATTTCGTGAATCCAGGGTCTCCCTAACAGTATGTTGTAAGCCAGGGGTAGATCCAGAACTTGACATGTGACATTCCTTTCAACCAACCTGACTCTGATGAGTAGAACAATAAGACCTTTAGAGGATATTTCTTCCTCATCATAAGCTTTGATAGTGATTTTGCTTCTAGAGTCAATGGTATGTTCTGAAAGACCCAGCTTCCTGATTCGATTAAGGGTACAAATATTCAATCTTGCACCTCCAACTATCAATACACGTCTAACACGAGATTTATGAATGAGGACTTCAATATGAAGGGGTTGATTATGTGGATGGGTCAATGATCTATCATCTTCCTCTAAAAAAGAGAGGTAATGTGGCGCTGAGATATGATTAACCATCACTTGGAATTTGTCTATATCAAGGTATTTTGGCACATTTGTGGCATGTAGGGCCTGTTCAAGAATTTCCTTATGCACTGTGGAGATTTTAAGCAACTCAAAGATGGAAATTTTAGCAGAGGTTCATTGTAATTGATCCACTAGGTTGTACTTTTCTGTAGGAGTATTAACTGTTTGTTTTGCTTCTGTCGGTTTAGGGATAGTGACAATGGGTACTTTGGAAGTTGTTTTTGAGGAGGAATTGGGTCCTTTGATCGTGACTTGTGCTTGGCTTCGAGTCATTGCATTTGATTGTGAAGATGTGCTTTGAACACCTTTGATAGTAACCACATTAATTGATTCAGTTTTAATGTCTAGCATGTTAATCACATTATCATTTTTAGAGTAGACATAGTTCACCTCATTTTCTTTTCCTTTAGATGCTTCCCCTTTCTCATAATTAGGGAACGACTTGTTAAATGTTGTATGATCTTTGTTAGTGGTGTGTCTTTCCACTTTGATCTTGCCTCCTTCAATAAGGTCTTGGATAACATGTTTGAGTTTAAGACAGTTGTTAGTCTTGTGTCCTTTGTTTTTGTGAAAGACACAGTAAGAATTGTCATCCCACCACTGTGGTTTGATTTCCGGCTCCCATGGCTTGGAATATGAGATTGTGAGAACTTTGTTGTCTAATAGTGTCTTTAAAACCGTTTCGAGAGGTTCTCCTAAAGGAGTGAATGTTCTTTGAGGCTTTGAAGTCCATGGTCAACCCCTGTTATTCTCGTTGTTTTATTTAGGTACGGAGGTTGTTACCTTGGCATCTTTGCTTGCTTGCATGCTATTTGTTAGGTTGAACACCTCAGGTTTAGGACTAACATTGGATGCATCTACCACTCCATCGTTAACAACATTTCTGTTTTGTTTCCACCATTTTGGTTTGTTGTTGGGGTTGTTAGATTTGTTTACACTTTGAAGTGTGATTTCTCCCCTTTTCACCATGACTTCTTTGATATAGATGACATTTTTTATCATCTTGTTGAAGCTAGGGGAGTGTTGTATTTGCAATGCGTAGTTCAACTCAGGTACCAAGTTATTAACAAAGATTTCCATTTTCTCAGATTTGGGAATAGCTCTTGAATACCGTGCAAAGATTTTCCTCCACCTTTGTAGAAAGTGTGTAAAGGATTCGCCAGTCTTTTGTTTAGTGTTGCACAAATCCATCATAGTCACATCATGTTGTATACTGTAGAAGTAATGTTGGATAAATCATTGAAATAACTCCTCAAAATTTTTTACTTAGGAGTAAGTTTTGAGAGCCACTCCATGGCATTCCCACCTAGACTTCCAGGAAAGAGGCTTATGAGGTATGTAGGTTCATGCATGTATTCTATGCTCAGAGAAAAAAATTCTCTTACATGGTCATGGGGATCAGTCTCTCCCGATTATTTGTCATATTTTGGCATTGCCATGTTTGGAGGAAACAGAATCATAGTAATACTCTTGTCGAAAGGAAATGGACAAATGACGTCCAAAGAGTACTTTGTCTTGGGTTTAGCCTTCTCCTGTTTGAGAGTCACAAGCTCTGTTTGCATCAAGGTGAGTTGTTTGGCGAGAATAGATATAGGAGTTGACACCTCCTTTTCTTTTAGTTGTTCCACATCATAATCCTTGGGTAACTTTACGCCAGTGGATGCTAGATGGAGAAAGTACTTCTCTTTATCTTCGCTAATCATCTTTTCCATTGTCTTTTGGAATTTCTTGCTTTGTTTGAGTTTATTGTATTCTTCTTTAGTGATGTCTTCCTCACTGCCTGAATCAAACAAAGGACAATCAAAGTGTGGTTCTTCTTCCTCATCGCTATCTTCGTGCTTTTGGTTTTTATCATTGTCATAGTCCTCAAAAGCCTTACTCCATTTGTGAGTGGTTCTTTCCATTTCTGGAGAGTCTAAATTGAATAGGGAACCACGAGATGTTTCTCCTCGCTGAAAGTGTAGTGATCTTGGAGGTACTTCTGATTCTTTAGAAGTATACTTGTTGCGTCTAGTGTTAACCATGTATTTGGATCTCAACTTCGTCAAAGTTTCCCAATAGTGTCAAGTAGAGTCTCAAATCATTCAAGTGAGTGTGTCTAGGTAGAGGTTCGTTTGTGTTTTAGTGGAAGTAAATGATTCTAGCATCAAAGGGTTAGACTGTCGTGATAGTGAGCTGGGAATCAAGTTGTAAAAAGTGGATAGACCACACGTATTGAGATTGATTGCGAGAAACCAATAGGACATGCAAGGTAGATGTTTTGAAAAAGTGTTTTGACACAGCAACATGGAAACCAGAAAAGACAACAGGGACAGACTAAAGAGCCAAAAGGGTATCCAAATCCATTGTGATTTTCTGAGAAACTAATCTGCAAGTGCCCACTGTCCTAGATGTGAGCCAGGAAATACATTATGCAAGCTTCTAATGACCCAGGATGCGAGATTTAACGCTAGATGTGATGAAGTGTTGACTAGATACGATGCCGAATACTAGATACGCGCCAAGATGCGAGATACGAGCCAAGAAATCTGGGATACGAGTTTCTGATGTTCTGTTAGATTTTGTCAGTTTTATAAAATGTGTTTTTGGAAGTGCATGAATTTTGTTTGATCTGGGATCATGTTTGGAGACTTGCTGGTGAGTGAAAATACATGCAGATCAAGGATTGAATTTTGTTGCTTGTTTTGAAGGTGTTATCTCATTAATGATTTTCAGACATGTCAAGCAGATTTGCATTGTTAGGGGAACAAACACATCTTTATGCTCTAGTTTCTAGGTAGAGGATGAAAATCCTTGCTCGTTGACTTAGGTACACACTCAAATGCTAATCAGAATATGGCCATCACCAAGCACGCAATGACTCCAGTCATGGTGCCATATTAGCCGACTCCAAACGCAAGTGAGGGCACAATATGATGAGTGTCTTGGGCAATTACTTTTTGCCTTGCACAAGGATTATCACCCTTTCGGAGATGAATCAGGCAGTTTTGTCTATGAAGTTTGTGTTTTATGATGGGGCAATCTGTTCGAAACCGTCTCCCATAGAATTGCACAAGGCAAAATTAAGGCGTATAGCCCTATGAGTACTCAAATATGTGTAGTATCACAAGCATGATTCAAGTGGCTCCGCTCTACACATACCCAAGCATGCTAAAGGAATGATGTTAAAATTTTGAGAACAAAACCGACTCCGTCTTCCGAGGCTTTGGCCTACAAGGAAATAATTGTTTATAGTGAGTTGGAAGGGTTGGCGTAAAACCTGTCCTCACTTGGGTCATTCTCGAGAGATTTTTTCCTCAACCGGCAGGCCCTATACTGTTTAATAAACATACAAAGGATTGGCGAGCGTAGGATTCCTACATTTTTGATCCTTCGAAAGAAGAAGAGCATACTCTCCTAGTCCATGCCATTTTCTCCCAAAACACTTCAGTCATATGTTTATTCCCTCAAGCTATTTGAGCCTAATTTAGATGTTCCTAATTTATGAAAACACAAGTGCTTGAAAGTAAATTTTGATTGTTTTTTTATCGCAAATTTTTAGTGTTGTGCTTGTTTAATTACAAATCCCAATTTAGACGATGAAGTTCATTTATCCCACAAAATTTTGGTGACTTATGTTGTTCAGTTACTTTGCCAAAGAAAATTATACGGTGAAACTTGTTCAATTAATCCCACAAAGTTTAGTGATTTGCCTTGTGCAATTACTTTGTCCAAATGAATTAAACGATGAGTTTGCTTTGTCTTGTTCAGTTACTCCATTTTCTTTCCAAGTTTTAAATAAATGTTTGATTTTCTTATTTTCCTCTAAAGGAAAAGATCATATTTATCTAATCGATTTAATAAATGAGAAGAAAAGTATTCTTAGTTTGAAAGACAAAAATGAAATGGAGATCAAGATAAGGGGATGGCAACTTGAAAAACCATAATTCAGTATCCTTTTTCCTACTCTTTCAGCTCTGATAGCAATCTGCAAACACAAGTTAGGCTGTTTCAAAAGATCAAAAACCAAACTAGTCAAAATGTTAGGCTTTAGGCAATAGGGCCCGCAAAACTTTTAACCAGATACGATCCTAGAAATACAAGATACGATGCAATATAACAGATGCGAACCTCTGCTACCAAATACGACATATTGCTGACCAGATACGAGCCTGTACTGGAAACAACTTAGGAAATCCTGGATGCGATCCTATATTTATGTGATGCGAGGGTGTATCCTGGATGCAAACTTTTAAGACCAAAAATGAGCCTGTACCTGAAATCTGGGAAGACAAATTAGCAAAAAATGAACTTGAAATCAGACAAAATATGAAATCGAGCCCCACGGTGGGCGCCAGAAATGTGTGTGTGAAATAGTGGACCTGTTATCTGCAACACGACACTTCAATATATCATTATATTAGTGGAAAAACACAAAAAGCAATGGTTTGAAGCTAAATACTAAAACTGATATATTGCTTCCTAGCTAGGAGGAGTTTGAAAAATGCCATAATCATGCCCTCAGATTATGCACAAATCAGTGACATATACAACCTAAGAATGGAAGATTTGAGTCAAAACTAATCTAAATGCTCACTAAACATGCATAATATCAAAAACTACAATGCAATATGGATTTTTAATTAATCTAAACAGCATAACAATGCTTTCAATCTAAAAATTAAGGGCCATTATAGCTCAAAAACTCATTCTATTTATAGAAGAAATGAGGAGAGAGAGGGGGGACAAGGGTCATTAATGGAGGTGTAAAAACCATTAATGAGGTGTAAGAGACATTAATGCCAAAGGAATTGATGAGGCATGGCTTGAGGAATCTCCATTAATAATGCATTAATGAGAGCAATTAAGAGGCATGGTGAGGGTGTAAGAAGCATGAGTGAGGGTTTAGAGTCAAGCTTGAGAAAGTTGACTTTCTCAAGTGGGTTGGATTCCTAATCAAAAAATTAAGAATGTGACATCATTAGGAAGTGGGTTAGGATAGGATTAAGATTAGGCTTAGGCTTAGCATGGGGGAAATAGGTTGGGATGGGTTTAAACCCAGGTATAAGGTGGTTGAGATAGGCTAGGCTAGGGTTAAGGGGAATATTAATGAAATGAATTATAATTTATATTTTCATTCAAAAATAGGGAAACTAATTATTTAAGCTTTTTATTGCTTTAGATAATTAATTAGGACTATAGCCAATTAATTAGATTAATTTAAGCTAGAAGATAGGGTTTTTGCAAGTGATTAGATATAATAGGGATTTATTTAATTCCTTTTAAATTAATTACCTTAGCCAGGTTTGATTTGAAATGATTTGAATTAAAATTGATTGATTTTGATTGGCTAAGGTAATTAATAAAATTTAGTGATTAAATCACTTAGGAGATTAAATCTGATTTGAATAAATTATGCCAGCCGATTGAAGAGTTGTTTAGACATAATTGGGGGTATGATCACACTTAGGGAAAATAGGGTCTATAGTCAGAGCAGACCAAATTAGGGTGGTTACAGATGGAAGCAATTTCAAGGTTGGAGACCCAATTTGAATACATCCCATGAAGTGAAGACTTGTAAATCAAGGTTACACGCATTTCAAGCATTCAAGTATTCAATTAATTCAACACATTTTCTACATAAAGATGGATCCACAAAAAGATTATGATTCAATGACTAGGAGATTACCGACTGATGATTGACTTCTACTGGTGCAGAGCACCCTAGGGTTTTAGCTCCAAAGCCCTAGCTGTTTAGCAATGGTGGTCCGGGAGTAGATCACAGTTAGCGGAGAAGTTTTGTTTGGTAGCAGTTTTCTGTTATTCTCCTAAACCCTAACAGTTTCCTCATGCCTAGCACAAGAGCGGAGTGCAAGTCAAAAGACTTTCGGAGTGACAGTTACATTATGCTTCATCACACAGTCACAAGGGGATCGGCGGTCAGCTTGAAAACGGTGCGACAACGCGATGACAGTGTATCGTGAAGTTACAAGGAAATCAGCGGTTAAGTGGAAATAGGGCGCGACAACGCGATGACATGGTATTGCAAGCTCGCGAGTTGATCGGCGGTTAGTGGAAGACGGCTGCGACAAGGCGACGATAGCTCATCGAACAGTCGCAAGGATACCAGGCAGTTAATTTTATGAGTGCGCGAGAATGTGACAACAGTGCATCGCACAGTCGTAGGACAACTGCCAGCTCGGTTCAAAGCATTGCGAGTGCGCGATGAGAGCTCATCACTCAGTCGCAAGGGAATCGGCAGCGCGGTGAGAAGTGTTGCGAGGACGCGACAAGAGCTCATCGCTCAGTCGCAAGAGAATCGACAGCTCGGTTAGAAGTGATGCGAGCGCGCGACGATGATGCATCGCAAGGTCGCAGAGTAATCGCCAGTTCGGTTCAAACCATTGCGGGTGCGCAAAAACGAGACATCGCAGAGTCGCAGGGTAATTGTCAACTCATTTCAAAACATTGCGAGAGCGTGACTGCAATGTATCGCACAGTCGTAGACTAATCGGCAGCTCGTTCCAAGGTGTTACGAGAGCGCGACTGCAACGCATCGCACAGTCGCAGAACAAAAGGCAGCTCATGTAGAAGTGTTGCGAGCGCGCGACAAGAAGGCATCGCAAGGTCGCATGCATAGTTATTAGGACTCGCGACAATGCGACTAACAGAGGAAGAAAATATGTGGACTTGTCAACATCGCAGAGGAAAGATAAAAAGAGAACGGCACGGAGGACAGTGTTGTCCACGTAGATAACCATGCTG
Organism: Thuja plicata; assembly: GCA_018584345.1. NCBI lineage: Eukaryota > Viridiplantae > Streptophyta > Pinopsida > Cupressales > Cupressaceae > Thuja > Thuja plicata. Next base: position 1,311,101 of record MU223643.1, read on the forward strand.
ATGAGGATTTGATGATAGTTACGGGAGGAAGATGAAGAGCCGAGGTAGTTAGAATCTGCAGACGACAAGTAACCTAGAAAACGGTTACAGTCAAGAACAGGCCGAGTTATAAGATGAGGAAAGAACCATTTTGAGAGAGGTTGGAGAAGTTAGAGACTGAGTAGACTAGCGAAGAAGATTTCAGTTTGCTTTGTAATTTTCAGACTTTCAATAAAGAATAGTTCCTGTGTGTTCTCTTGTTGTGTACAAACTGCTGTAGAGTAGGATTTTGAATTCAGTCAAGTCTAATGGATGCTTTTTGACTCTTATAATCCATCCTATGGAGTGTGACCGTCAAGAAGCATCCCCCATGTATTTTATTTCTGTTTTTGTGTTTGGGATTGAGAAGAGGCTAGTCAGAATTGCAGACAAGTCCTAGGCGAGCTAAATGGTTCGGCTAGAGAACTTGTAGGAGAGAGAGATAGAAGGAGAAGGTGCATGACTGACTGTATTCAGTCATGAAGAGCAAGATAAGGTGAAGAGTGGAACTTTTCAGTGGGTAGGAAACCTAGGAGAGAGGGAGTGTAGAAAATCCTTCTGTTTAGGGTCTGAGAGTAACCCTAAGAGATTCAAGTGTGAGTCTAAAGGATCCTGAAGTGAATAGGGTCCAAGGTGAGATTCCTAAGAAAGAGTAGGAGTCTAGGAGCAAGGTGACCTCCCCATCAGATTGGTATCAGAGCCAAGTTAAAGATTTGGGTTTGAAATTTGTAGATGTTTCAAAGTACTGAGGAATCAGTAGGAGAATCAGCCATGGTGACAAATGTAGAGTTGGCTAAAGAGGTGAATGAACAGAAGGAGAGAAATAGACTCCTTGAGGAAACTCTAGAGTTAATGAGAAAACAACTAGAGGATATTGCTGATAAAGTGACTGGAGAAGCAGAGAGTTCCAATAAAGGAAAAGTTGTTGCAGAGGAGGATGTTATACCAGAACCA
>MU223643.1:1321002-1332312 GCA_018584345.1 Thuja plicata
CTCTATATATATATATATATATATATATATATATATATATATATATATATACGATTCAATGTTTTTTTTTCTTTTTTCGAATCAACTTCTTCTCGAATATTAGAATACCTACTTGCATTATTTATTAATTAAAATATATTAAATCTAATCAAAACATTATAAAATCTATATGAACAAATTCTTGACTTTGAGCTCTACTAAAGGGTTTTTTGGATTTTTAAACAAATTGAATTTTGAAGGATAAATTTGTTGCAGAAGCAAAAAAAAAATCATTTTTTGAGGAATTTGGTGATCTGGTTGCCACTTAGGATGCCACCGGGGACATTCCATCTGAAATAGTTATGACCAAAATGGTTCTGGCTCCGAAGCCCTATGAGTAAATACTTACCAATTCTTTTGTCATCTAGAATATTTAGCTTATAACTCATGGAGTTCCAACTAGAATGGTTTTGGGCGAAATCATTTCGACCAAAATTCCCCTGCCATGAGGATTCCACGTATATGTCACACGGGTTTGGTCAGATTCATTTGCTTCACTTAGCCTTAAGTACGACACAGATCCATACTTTTACCGAAAATAAGGAGAGGGTTGGTGTGAAATATCATTATATCTAACCCAGCTAGTAGTTTCATTTGGCATTTGTATGGGCAATAGAGTATAGAGTTAAATGACAATTATGTAAACTAACATGAACAACCACATATTTAATTGTTTGGATAATACCCTTCATGGACATAATAGTGATATCAGGGGGTGTATTAGTCAAACCAAGTTAGGGGGGTTGAAAGTAGAAGATGGATTAATGTAGAAACTCCTGACGAGGGCTTAGAATCTATGGATAAGGCTAAGATAATAACAAGAAGATTAAATCTTGATGTCTTGTTCTCCCCCTTTCCAAATGGGAACAAACTATCAAAGATGAAGACTGATTTTACTTTGTAACCTTATTTTAAGTAGGAAAATATTGAAAATGATTAGAAATCTAGAAAATATAATAATGATTAAATAATAAATTTGAAAATTTAATTGTCAATCAATAGTCCATATGAATTAAATTGAATACAATAAAATTGTACCCACATAGAGTATTTCCTTGTATTTAGATTTAAATCTATTAAAAGAACAAAACACGAATATAAAATTTTGGTAAATTTTGCTCAATTTTTAGACTTTTTCACTTGTTTTGAATTGGTTTTTCCTTTACAAAATGATGAGTTTCTTACTCAAGATTCATAATAGAAGAACCAACCTTGAAAATAATAAAAAAATGAGTAAATTTGGCGTCTCTTGGTCTTTTAGACTGTTGAGTCTCGTAGAGGTCATTAAAATTCCTTCATTCTTTAATTCATTTACAAGGTTTCATTCCACATTTGATTTAATGGGTTGTCGATGTATATTCATTCCATCGTGTCATAGTCATGAAAGGGGTATTTGTATTAAGAGAGATTTGGATGTAACCATTAGGTGGTGGTTTTTTAACTTTAAAAATTAGGCGTTGTTTCATGATTATATTAGAATCAATATTTCAATTGAAAATTATTCTAATTTGGATTTGTGCTTAAAGATATAAATTTTGCATTTTGTAAAAATGAATTAAGCATGTTGAATTTCTTTTTTCGTATAAATTTGATATGGTTAATTAGAATTTCTTTGCAGTTTTTTACACTTGTTTAAAGAAAGGTGGTGTTTACTAATATAATTAGGGAGCTTAGTGGATAATGGTTAATTTTTCTTTAGTCAAATCTTTATGCAATGTGATTTAATAATAATGAATAAAAATTAAGATTGTAGATAAGCATGTAATATGAGGGATGATTATGCAAATTGATAATGCAATTATGATACTTAAAAATACTAGTATGATGCTCTTATGTGGAAGTTCCTTTATAATCACTTAGCATGTCTTGATCGATATAATACATTAACATGCATTCTTTTAATAAATAAATTAATGTATAATTTAAAAAAAAAACACTTTAATTAGTAAACAACAACTAATTGAAAAAATGAATATAAAATTAATTTAAAAAAAAAAAATTTAGAAGTTTGAAATTTAAATCTAAATATACAAAATTGATTTAAGTCAATTTTACACTCACGATTAAAAATAAGATGATAAATGATATATGATACAACTTGCTTTCTTAACATCCAATTCTTTTTATTAAATTAAAAAAAAAACAAGATTACAAAAGAGCTTTTTCTATAATTATTGAAACAAAGCAAGAAAAAATTGCACATGTTGAATGCCAAATAAAAATTTCAGCCACTACAAAGCAATCCATAAGGATCTAGGGTAAGAAAAAAAAAAACCCTAAAATCACAATACAAATTAGAAATGTTTCACAATCATTGCCTTAACTTTTGAAATTTACCATGCATTGTAATTATTTAGAAGACAAGTATCTTTTCATAGCTCTAACATTTGAAACTTTATCTTATCTAAGTCATTGTTGATTCTTTAAAATGATAAGAACATGGGCATCATCTTGAACAAAATGACAAACATCTACTTATATGCAACAACAAAGCAGGTAATGACTACATAAACATAACATCCAAACTTTATATCATTGAGTCTCTATAATGGTATGTTGTTGATATTATTCTATGATGGTCTTTACATATTCAAACTTTATTTTTAAAATAACATCTTTGTTTTTGTTGCTTTTTAATATCATAAATATCTAAACTTTATTTCTATCATTAAATATGGTACACTATTTATTTTCATAAATGTTATTCAAAACTTTTATCTTGAATTTGACACCATTAATGGGTACGAAAATACCGTACATAAGTTTTTGATTTTTATTTAAACAAAATAATTTTCCAAGTTGTAGGGAACCTAAGCTGCAACTAAGGTGAGAACAATTAAATTGTTTTGGCTTGTCTCATTCTAATAATTTCGATGCATAATGTTGGCTTGATTAGGATTGTTGGCTATGTGGGGCCATTAATGTACAAACTTATCTTAATTTAAAATGAAATTCATACATGTGGACCAAACAACTCTAGGGATGTGAGGAAAAAGGACCATTACAAATAAAGATCTCATAGAATTTATATCTAGTATAATGTACTAGGATATTACAAGATAAATGAATGATATGACATTAAAAATCATTAAAATTTTATTGAAATTTAAAACATGTATAATCAAATCAATCATGAGAGAGCTCTAAGAGATGACATGATGATAAGATTTTTGGGTGGAGTGTGAAGAGATGGATCAGTGTATATTTATGATTTTGATTTTTTTAGAAGGTTAAGTTGTGGGATTAATTAGGTTAATTCAATAACAAAAGTATAATTAGTACTTGCACTAATAAGGTGCAATGGTTGCGCCAATAGTAAGATATGTGTAAATTACTATTTTGGATTGAAAATTATTGGGAAAAGTGGATACATTAATTTGTAAGATACTTTAGTAATCATAATTCCATAGTTGAGAACCTGCTCATAAATTTCCAAACATCCAAAATCAGTTGGTATAACATCAGGATTAATCCCATTGCGATTATTACTCCCTTCTTCAAAACCAAGAATACAAGAATGATTCATATTCGTTAAAGTTAAGGTGTATATTTATTCAAATTTTCTCTTTTTCGAAATTGAATATAACTTCCTTTGTCTGGAACCACACCTGCTCTTGGTTTGAATGTAATAGTTAAACTCAATGACCAAAGAGATATTTTCTGCCTTTTTCTTTAAATCCTACTACATTCTCCTTTCAAAATGATAAGATTTAGACATTTGTTTCAGATTTCTCACAACCTTCAATTAGACCAATCAAATGTAACAACTAGACAACCAATATGGTTTGTTACATTCATGATATTTATCCAAGGAAAATCTCCCCCACCAAAACCATGATACCATTTAATCCTTCTTTTTGTTACCAAAAGCCATAGTTTGACGTTGAGGGTCCTTCATATATGAAGGTTTTCATCAGTCATGGAGTACACACAATGATGTATCTGCCAAACTATGAGTTATACTCCTCCACATAAGCTATCATGATTAGTAAGTATGTTTGTAGGTATATATCTTATCCTTAATAAAATGAATGCATTTTTTCAACCTTTCATTTTCCTTGTTTATTTCAAATCTCAACTCGTCTGTCAATTTTGTGTGTTTCCACATTTTGTTTGCTTGAAGCATTGGGCAACTACTTCTTCTGTCAATTAACACCACTTACTATCATTTCATACAAAGACGCATCGTTCGACCATTTTGTGAAACACTTGACATGCATCTATGAGACTTTCACAATTTCCATACATCCATATAAGGGTATTGCAAAAGTAAATTTTGGTGCAAACTTAAATTCCCTATCATTATTGTAATAATTTGGATTGAAAAAATTTGCAAAATGTGGTTTCATTAATTTGTAAGATACTTTAGCAATCATAATTCCATAGCTGAGATCCTCTAAATAATTTCCCAAACATTCATTTAAATCAGTCGGTATAACACAAGGATTAATCCCATTCTGATTATTGCTCACTTCTACAAAACCAAGAATAGAAGAATGATCCATATTTCTTAAAGTCAAGGAGTATATTTATTGTAAAAATTCAGATTTTCTCTTTTTTGAAATTGAATACAACTTCCTTTGTCTAGAACCATATATGCTCCTAATTTGGATATAATACTTAAACTAAATTACCAGAGAGATATTTTATGCATTTTCTTTAAATCCTTCTACATTCCCCTTTCAAAATGATAAGAATCACACATTGTTCGAGCTTTGTCACAACCATCAATTAGACCAATCAAATGTAACTACTAGACAACCAATATGGTTTGTTACCTGGTCATATTTATCCAAGGAAAAGCTCCCCCATCAAAACCATGTCTCCATCTAATCTGTATTTTTGTTACCCAAAGCCAAAGTTTAATTTTGAGGGTCCTTCATATACGAAGGTTTTCCTCATTAATGGAGTACATGCAATGATGTATCTATCAAATTATGACTTAAAGTCCTCCACATAAGCTATCATGATTAGTAAGTACGTTTGTAGGTATATTTCTTGTCCTCAATAAAAAGAGTGCATTTTTATAACATTTCTATTTTTCTTGTTTATTTCAAACCGCAACCTATCTGCCAATTTTGAATGTTTCCACATTTTGTTTTGCGTGAATCATTGAGCAACTACTTCTTTTGTCCAATAACATCACTTACTATCATTTCATACAAAGACATATCGTTCATCCATTTTGTCAAACACTTGACATGCATCTATGAGTCTTCCACAATTTCCATACATGCGTATAAGGTATTGCAAAAGTAAAGTTTGGTGCAAACTTAAATTCCCTATCATTAATGTAAGTGTAGATTTTCTTAACCTCAAATGAAGAATTCTTGGAAATGCAAAGTTGTAATAGTTGCATATATGTACAAGAGTGGGCACTGAATTACATCATCCCACTTTGATGGAGTAGGTGACCCCTTAATTGTAATTTATTTTCCAACCTTTTGATTGTTGAGATATTGATCACCATTTCCACTAGTTCAATTCATTACTTCTAATCTTTTGCACACTTTTATTTGATCTACTATGCTTTGATAGGTACCCATTTTTATGTTTTGAAGATCTTATTAGAGTTGAAGAAAACTCAACCCTACAACTCCCAATAATCACATGCTTGCAAACACTTGTCACAGAAAGAGAGAAAAAAAATCTATGGAGGCCAGAAATAGAAGATCTATGAAAGAGGAAATATCCTCAATTGATTCAATAATAGAATATAAAATACAAGGTTATTCAAGATCAATCGGGATTAATTAACAAATACAAAAAGATCAAACCTTATAAAAGGTTATCAAAACCCTAAAAAGGGGAGAAACCTAGGTTGCATGATAATAATTAATAAAGAATTAATTATTATATGCCTAAAGTTTAGCTTAAGTGAATTAGAGATAATAAGTGAATTTAATAATTAAATCAGAATGATTTAATTAATAAGTGAATTAACTGATTAGTCTGACACCCCCCCCTTAAGATAAACTTAGGGAGAAGCTAAAAATGTAGAAACAATTATTGAGAGTAGGAAAAGGGTCCTAACAACATGGCCTGATCAGGTACCCAAGTACAAAATATATATGTAAAGAGGAGAAAAAGGAGAAAACCTAGTGGGAAAAACACCTCTCCAAAAAGAGATGAAGCCTAGTGAAGGACTGAAGAAGCCTCCAAACTAGAGAATGTTTGAGAAAATAGGAACAAAGGAAGAACATGAAGAACATCACTGAAGCATGAAGCTGCAAACATTGTCAAAGAATATCTACTTGAACCTCCACTATAATAGAACATTCAAAGATGGGAGGATGCTTCCAAAATAGGAATGAAAAAGTGTCCATATGGTAAATGATCCATCTCTCTGAAATGAATAGATACCCATCCACTGCATCCGCCTAGTATGTAGGAACAAATATGGAATACATAGATCACTCCATCGAACCAAGGAAGCTTTAGAACCAACATGAGATACCCCCATAATGCTGAGTAGGGAGAGGCATGAAAGGTACACTGAACCAAACTGCCAAGAATAACTACATGATGAAGAACTAGGAACATAGAAAGTGCAATAGAAATTACAAGCACATATAAAGGATGGTGTCATGGATGATCACTCTCTTGACACATATCATGAGGCTACTGTCATGGAAGGAACACTCACTTGATAAAGGTATATGACAAATAAAGCAAACATCAAACCCCCTCATGACACTTTATAATGGAGTGCAAGTACCAATAGGCACAAAATGTGCAAGATCCCAAGTATGTATCAGATGACACTTTATCTCAGTGCATTTGCAAACAAGAAAATCTATAGAAATAGATGTATAATGCTCAAGAATCACAAGAAAGTTGTAGAAACATGAATAACAACTAATAGGGAGTCATCCCATGCAAGGAAAACGATCCCAGGACCTGAAACATCCAAGATAATCACCATATTGCAAAAATGCAAAAAGATAAATAAAAAGTACCTGGAGAAGATTCTGGGTGCGAGACCCATAAAAAAAGATAGAGAATAGAACCATCTTTCCAACATCATGTGGAAGTCGAAAAACAGAGTCTAGATGAGCAAGATATGGCTACCAGAGTGCAAAAAAGAACCCTGACTTTGACTGAAAAACCAAGCAAGACAAAAAAAAATCTGAAAATCTAGCCTCAAAATTTGGATAGATCTCGGAAAGAGCTTTCCGACGATATATGATAGGTAAAAAATTGATACCATATGCGCAAGTTATCGATAAAAGACAACATGCTGCTCATTATGAAAAAGGGCAAGCTGTATGACAGGTTGGTGGCCGTCAAATTTAACCCAGATCTCATACCTATAATTGTTGCCATCAATGCGTGCACATGCTAGCGTACCTACACATGCTGGCATACCTGCACATGTAGGTGTACTTTTCAAAAGGTATGCATGTTTTTAAAAGTTCTTTCAACTTTTGAAAAACAATAATAAAGTTTTTCTAAAAACAAATCACCAAAAAACAAATTTTTTTTGCCATGCAATGAAAATTTAATTTTTTCCCTTCTCCATTATGGTGGTGTGAATTTTGAGGTGGCACAGAAATTGAGGTGGCATGAAAACCAAGGCATTTTTTCCTCAAAAAGCGTGCCAAGGTCATACATGCAAAAAAGAGGGCCCAAATTTCAACTATTTCCAAATTGGACGTGCCTTATATGAAAATAGGGGTTTTTGGGCTTTTTGGACGCAACCGTGAGGTCGGTTTGTGCCCAAAGTGATCTGAAAAATAAATCCCCCTACAACCACAAAAAATTGAAGCAAAAAACCTCTTGAAAAAACATATCTAAAAAATAAGGCCAAATCTCTCATGAAGAGAACATGGGCATGAAGATCTGGAGCTCCGATACCATATTGGAGTTGATGAAAACTCAACCCTACAGCTCCCAAGAATCACCTGCATGCAAATTCCTGTCACAGAAAGAGAGAAACAAAAGCTATGGAGGCCAGAAACAACAGATCTGTGAAAGAGAAAACATCCTCAATCGATTCAATAATAGAATATAGAATACAAGATTATTCAAGATTAATCCGAATTGATTAATAAATACAAAGAGATCAAAGCTTATAAAAGGTGATCAAAACCCTAAAAATGGGAGGAACCTAGGCTGCATGATAATAAATAATAAATAATTAATTATAATATGCCTAAAGTCTAGCTTAAGTGAACTAGAGATAATAAGTGACTTTAATAATTAAATCAGAATGATTTAATTAATAAGTCAATTAACTTATTACTCTAACAGATCTTATATATAATATTAGCAAAAGGTTGTAGGGTTTCAAATTAAACCCATCAAGTGCACCAATTTGGAATTTTCTGAAAGTTAATTTTATCTTTAATTTGCAATCCTACAAGCAGTATATTCCATTCACCCATATCTTCTTGAGGCACTTTGTCAAACAGTCCACTTTCTTTGTCTATGTTTCCACCTGTATCAAGACTGTTGCAAATTCAAAATATTTCCATGTCAAAGGGATCTTGGTTATACACCTACTAATCCATTTTCACATTTTTATTCGAAGGAAGAACAAAAGTTGTAGTTGGTGATCATTGCAGTCAAGCAAACCATATTTGTTTGTGCCTATTATATTGTGATGGATACCCATAGGGAGCACATTTATTTGAGCCATCGTGACAAATAATTCCCATGTCATTTGTGCTTCATATATATAACATTTGTAATTTAAAAAAAAAAACTGACAAAACTTCGCTATCCTTCATGCCCATGTTCAAAAGCTCCAATTTTGGCATAGGCAATGAGGATGTTGGAAAAGGTTGCATCAAATCCATTTTTTGAATACATGTCTTCTTTGGATGATGAATTGCATTGACAATTCATGTTAGTAATAACTGAGAGGGGGGGGTGAATCAGTGGCCTCAAAAATTTATCCTTTAATCACTAACCACCAATCAAATGAATCTCAGATTATTAAGTCCCTACAAGATGCATGCTTTGAAATAATTATTATAATTAACTATATGTCAGTTTACCTTGTCTGTCCTTATTCTCCTTGATAACTGATAAGCATTAAAACTTATTTACCGATACTCAGTAAATATGCAGAGTATACCAATCAATCAAGAAATGCATATGTGAAATGTAAAACAATAAAGTAATAAACCATACACACATAACACATGGATTTTTAACGTGGAAACCCTGTTAAGGGAAAAACCACTGGGACCGGTAACCCAAATTTTTACTCTTCTGAAGTGAGCCCTGTTAGGAGCCAACCCTGTCAAAGGTTACAAACACACTTTTAAGTGCGACCTTGTTAGAGGATTTTAATATGAGTCTATCACTTGATATCTGGCATGTCTATGCTACCAATATTGATCAATCTCTATGAGCACAATAGGTATCTGGCATATCTGGTGCTACCTAACTGCATCAACCTCCTTCTTAGATTGTGTGTCGGTATCGGGCACTCAATGCTATCTTCATGATAAACTTTTTGGCAATCTGTTAGAATATACCTCAATTATAGAAGACTGTTAAGTCCTGCTCTATTAAGAGACTCAATGCTTCAATGGTTAAACTGAAACACAATGACATGTTTCTAATGCAACTTGAATTGCAGATTTTCAGATCTATTTAAGTACAATACCTCTCTGATCAATGTATCAATTCAATTCCTTGTGCTCCACACTTTTTGCTTTGTGATGCTGTGCTTCACTATTCGTCGGTGTCCGCAGAATTCTTTAGCTCTCCTTCAGCTTGATTGATCAGGACTATATGAAGTTCTTCCTCATCAGTTTCTCTTCAACATCCTCTTTCTATTCACTCCCCTTCTCGTGTATGTGAATGCCTACGAAAATGAATTATGCTTGTCTCTTATATAGACATGATATTCCTGATTCTTGATTCTTAGCGTGAAAAACAATCCACCCAATTTGATTTAAAGCGTTAACTCCTGATTTATCGCGTAGTTATCTTCTTGCCAATTGTACAAATCTTCTTTAAATCAATTACTTAACTCTAGTCGAATAAAACAAATAAAACAACCAGTTAAGTCTATCCTTAAGCTCTGCCAACTAGATATTTTTTCATTTTCTGAACTCTCTGTTCTGTCGGTCAACTCTATAGTTAGTCATCGGTGATAACTGCCAGTTCCGTCGGTGTGACTCTAGTTAGCTTCAGGATCTCCGTTCGTCGGGCATCATTGGATTTTGCTTTGTCAGGTAACTCTGTTTTCAGTTCGTTGGGCATCCTGTGATTTTGCTTCATCGGGCAACACTGTCTTATGCTCGTCGGGTATCACTATGACTTTTGTTCTTTGCCTTTACCGATGGTGTGCACTCCGTCGATGTTGTCTGTCACTTAGTGAATACTTGACTTTTATGCATTGATGAAAGCATAACCTTTGTTCTATTAATTCTCTTAAGTCTTTGGCATTCTGTACATGACCGTACAGATGATATCAAGTTGACATCAATGACAATACAAACCATTAACTGATATAGTGTCTTGCATCATCTTCAACTTAACATTATCAAACATTCAATCAGTTACATGTCATCAATCTCTCCCTTTGGCATTGATGGCAACATACTATATTATCACACTATACTATTTCTAATACAATATGAAATACAATTGTTGAGATTCATCAAATTACCAAACAGTTTGTTTTGATAACCGATAAAAATGTCTGACCGTCGGTAAGCTCTGTGTTAGCTTAGATTTGATTCTTGTAGCTTTCTGTGTTTCTTGCTCTGATGTGTTGTGTCCTTCCCTTGTGTCAATATCTCTCTTTTGACTATTCTTGTTCTTTGATGTCTTTGTCTTTTGTCAGCAACTCTCCCTATGGATATGATCTCTCCCTGTTGGAGTAATCTGATAATGGATAATCTTTCTTCTTTTTCTGAAGATTGTGATAATATGGAGACTTTCTCTCCCTTTGACAACAATGCCAAACAAATATCTCACAGATATCTGACATTAATGTCAAGTGATCTTTTCTCTCGATCCATATATATTCCTTGAATTTCCCTTATCCATCAGTAATACATCAATATGCTCTAGTGCTCGGTTCTGATATATACCTTTTTGTATATAGATGTAGCTTTGAAGTTCATCTTTTTGCTTGCATCAACATGAATGATATTCTGATAATATATAGGTCGATGCAGCTTTCAGTCTTTTACTGACTGGTAGACAAGGGTTTGACCCCTAGTCTCTTTCTCAGGTACTCAAATGTATCCTTGGGCAGTGGCTTGGTGAAGATATCGGCCAATTGTTCTTTAGATTGCACATACT
>MU223643.1:1343602-1356783 GCA_018584345.1 Thuja plicata
ATATCTCCTACTTATCAATTGATGAGCTTAAGGGGCTTTCTAATGAATGGTTCATAAGGCACAACACTTGGTGAAGGTTTTGCAAATGAGGATGCAAGTAGAGTGGGTTTAACCATGGAGGAAACTCAGTAATTAAGCGCGCTCGAGCTGGAGTAGTACTGGGATGGGTGACCTCCCGGGAAGTCCCGGTGCTTCACCTTTGTGTGCATCACCTAGATCCAATGAGTGCTAAGTGTTCCATTCATTCTCATGAGAGATGGGTTCATGTGAACCACTACTCATGAATTATGGGTCAATGAGTTTGACTCAAAAACTACACAGTTGAATCCTGATAGCAATATCACAATTTGACTTACTGTGGAAAAATATCTCCTACTTATCAAATCTATTGTTGTATATAATTGCAATAGAGTTGTTGTCATATTAATATATATAGTTGTCTCCTCATTATCCTTGATATTTTAGTTCTTTGAAAATATGTCTTCACACTCTCATATTTGTAGTCTGGAAAACTCAATATAATATTACAGAAAAATCAAAATATTGTAATTGTAAAATCGTTTACATGAGTTTGAATCAAACTCAAGAAAATTTTGAAATAGATAATATAGTTAAAATTTAATAATTCTCTTTTAAGTCTAGAGGAAAAAAACTTTTCCTAAGTGTTCTTAGACTAATCCAATAGCAACCATACTCATAAATAATAATCTTTTACTGCCCGTTTGTTTCATGGAATTTGTGCATGCTGGAATTGCCAATTCTGGAATTGAATCCATTCTGGAATTCTGCTATTTTCAAAATGAATTCTAGAATAGGGCTTGTCCTGTTTGGTTCACCTGGAAGATGACTGAGAAGATGCAGATTTTGCGTTTGGTTCCACAAAACTGGAATTGGAATTGAAAATTTGTTTTTGCACACATACACATATACACACATGTGTGTGTATACACACACATACACATGTATATACACACATATATACACACATGTGTATTTTTACACACACATGTGTGTGTATATACACATACATGTATATATACATAAATATATATATATATATATAAACAAATGTATATACACACACATGTGTGTATATATACATACATACACACATGTGTGTATATACACACACATGTATATATAGACATGTGTGCACACACATATATATAGGTGTGTATATACACACACATGCACACACACACACACACATATATATATACATTCATGTGTATATACACATGTGTATATATATATGTGTGTGTGTGTACACAAATGTGTATATATATGTGTATACACACACATATGTGTATGTGTATATATATACACATGTGTGTATATGTGTATACATGTGTATATACACATATGTATATATGTGTGTGTGTGTGTGTACTCGTATGTACTCACACACACACACAGTACGAGTACACACACACACACACACACACACACATATATATACACACATCCTTATAGCAATATAATATACATTATTGACACAAAAATGAGAATGCATTTTCCTTCCCAAAATAATACTCTCAATTCCAATTCCACTTTTGAATTCCAATTCCTGGTCTCAAGGGGGAATTGTGGAATGCTCAAAATGACCCAAAATTAGAATTCGCATAACCCTATTCCAATTTTTAATTTTGGAACCAAACAGGGAATTGAACATTTTAGGAATTCGGAAATTGGTCAATTCCAATTCCACCCCTCAACCAAATAGGCCCTTAGGCCCCGTTTGTTTCGCAGAAGTGGAATTGACTCAAAACCTTATTATCACAAAACCAGGTTTTGAAATCTAATTCCACCTATTCGGTGGGAAGATGATGCCACTCATTTTGGTGTCTAAACCCGGTTTTGGACACGAATCCGGAATTGCAATTTAAAGAAACAAACATCAGATTTCATAAAAACGGGAAGTGTCACTCCCAATTCCACGAAACAAACGGGGCCTTAGTGTTGTTAGACTAAATAATAGGCATGGATTGATGTTAGCACTAAATATGTACTTGAATTTGAAATGTATGAAGGGTTTGGAAATATCCTATGCATTTGCCAATGTCTTGATAGTTCTTTTATTGCACCAAATGAATATTTTTAACGTGAATGCATACTAGACGGTTAAGAGATCAAGGACACCAAAATAATTAATATAAATATGAGAGGGTCTAGTCCATGATTGGACTTGGCGATTGTGGAAATAATTCAAGATATAGAAATGATTATATAATTTTATTATCAATATTAAATATATTTTAATTAATAATAAAATTATTATAAATGAAAAAATAAATAACAAGTTGAATTTTTGGTTTTGATTGTGTGTTATATAATTTTATTATCAATATTAAATATATTTTAATTAATAATAAAATTATTATAAATGAAAAATTAAATAACAAGTTGAATTTCTAGCTTTGATTGTGTGTGTTTTAGAGTGTGATCTGAAATGTTGATGCTAAAAAACACATATATATTAGAAATTGTAATAATTATTTATAACACATATATATATTAAAAATTTAATATAATAAATATTTTAAAATATATATAATAGTTATATATTATAATATTGTTCAAATATATTGTAATTTAATTTTGTAATAAAAATTAAAGATATGAATTATACATTAAAACTATATTAAAATAAAAACAAAACAAAAAGTCCTATAACACCAAACCAATTCAACCAATTATATTTAAGATAAGTAATTTTGATAATATATAAAATTAAATAAAAAACATAAATTATATATAATTTGAAGTTTAATTATTGTTGAAATAAAAAAATATTGAATTTATACTTATAAAAATCATCATCCGAAGATACTATTAAAAAAATCTTTATTGTAATAAATAATTATAAATGAATCTCAAAGATTGACGACAAGTCAAATCTTTAAAACAAAAAATATACTTTTTTCGTTTTTTTTTTTTGGGTTTCAAAGATTTTTTTAAATAATAATTTTTATGATCTTTTAAGGCGGTGTACATGTGGGTTTCCTTGTCTCTTTCTCCCGGGTATACATTTGCCCACGGGAATGGCTTGTCTTCATGTATCATAATTAGGATATACTTAGAGCATGTTCCCATGCTGCTGCTTAGCTTATATTTGCTAGCAGCAGCTGCTCAATTTTCTGTGGCACAATTTGTGGAGCTGGTGGCCCCATGAATGATAATGTTTGCTGCTTAATTTTAAGCAATATTTTAAATATTATTTTCAAATCAAATTTTTATTTATTTTTGTTGTAAATAAATCTTAAAACAAAATTGTAGGCAAATAAAAAGGAGATAGAAATAAAATGGTGAAGACATGTGTCACTTTTTTCAAAAATAGGAAATTTTCCTTTTCCCAAAGATTTTATTTTGCATGGGAACACTCTACTGCTTAAATTTAAGCAGAAAATTCATTTAAGCAGGAGCATGGGAACATGATATTAATGTCAATTTAAAAACAAATTAAAAATTGATTCACATCTAAATACCAGAAACAATTGATTATTTAAAATATTTTTGAGACAAATTGCAATCATTTAGAAGAATGATCCGTACAATTAGAACAGTTGACTGCAGGAAATCCGTTACGATAGATCCCATGTGCTGTGCCAAATCCAAGTGGCAGATGTTTCACGCATTTTCATTAAACCTAATAACTACATGATATTATTAAGTTCTTAATAACTCTTAATAGAACAGTACAAAGAGGTATCTGATAGCAGTCCGGCTGTCGTGCCGCTCTTGCATTGCCTGATACCAGACGTTGGGGCAAGGTAGGCCAGTAGCATAAAGACGTGGCCACATGACAGAGGGGCTTGACCGTTTCTGGCTTGTCTTTCCATGTGACCTAGGCAAGGACACTGACCGCTGAGCTTCTTGTGGTTGCGCCTTCTTGTGGTTGCAGGACCGTGGTCCGTATGTGGTCTATATTTAAGGGGCATTGGGGCATCACCTTCCGGGAAAGAGGTTCAACGGCACATCTGCCGTGTAACTAAATTAGCGCGATATTCAACATTGCTGCAAATGCGCGCGTTACTGTTGATACAAATTTGCTGCGATAGTAAGTTTTAGACATCCCTGCTTTATTCTTTGTTCAGTTGTCGAAAGAGAAATGGGGGAGATTTGGGCCAGTGCTCCTCTTTTAGAAGAAAGCAGAATAAAGATAGAGGCGGCCGAGGAGGGAAGCAGAGATTCGTTTTCCGCTGCTCGAGATTATCTCTTCCGAAAGCTTCCTGCCTGCTCTAAATCGAATTACGACGCACTGGATATTTTTTCCTTGAAAAAAAAATCTAAAGGTAAATGTATTAGTCTCCGAATGCTTTTGTATTTGTTGAATTTGAATAGGTTTATATATATATATATATACTTCCCAGAGATGGGGAATTCAAATAATATATGGTAAATGTAAAGAAATACCGCTCAAGGAGTCATAGTCTATATTGCTATCTGGTTTTCAAACGACTCAATATACAAGCGTATTTGGGGAATATATGGATGAGATGGAATGTTACAACTTGTATGCTGAAGTTGTCGCTTAAGAAATTGTTTTGATTTCTGTATAAGATTGTTTATATGATATTTCAAGAATATTTGGTAAATGGAATGAAACCCCGAACAAAGTGTCACACTCTAGAATGCTTTCTTATTTAGAAGGGACCTAAATGTACAAGTCTATTTTTGAACAATATGGATGAGATGAAATTATTTATAACTTTTAGGCTAAAGTTGTAGCCTAAAAAATTGTAGTGATTTCTTTATAAGATTGTTTCTAGCCTTATATGCTTTATCGAATGGGCTGCTAGGTTAGAACTGTGAACACACGGTCTTCCATTCGATATATAGATATAGGATGACCCTTGTATAAGTTAAAGAGGGTCAAGCTAGTGCAATTTTTCTTTCATGATAATTGAATAATCTAAATCCTGTAATGGTGGTTGAAAAGGTTCTTGGAAACTCTGATGTTATGGTGGTTGAAAAGGTTATGGGAATCTCTGAAAGGCTTCGGGATTCTCTGATATTGACCCAATCTATGATAGGTTGGCCTTGTGTCCGGGGCTGGGTTCTTTGAAAGTTTGTACAAGTTTCTCGAGCGATAAATTTGGACCAGGTTGTTTTGAATCTAAAATTTTAGATATGCTAAATTTGTAAGCGCACCAAGTTCAAAAAATTTGTTCTTTAAGATTTTGCCCAACTCTTTCGACACTTCTCTCTTATAATGGTAATTGAGGTAATATGTGCTCACCAGCATTTCTGTGCTAGCCGCAGGGCTTGGCATTTCTCTGTGCATTCCTCATAATTGTCCGGCTTCCAATGGCTGATAAGTGTAGCCTGTTAGAGTATTTTTTCAGAGTTGATCTTTTGAATTTTGTTATTAACCATACTTCATTTGCACCCTGAGCCTTACCAGCTTGAAAAAATCAAATTCTTACAGCTTTGTCTATTGTTTGTGTGTTAATGCTTCTGTGAGTAGTCTTCAATTTGAAGTCATTCTGAATGGTGCCATTTTGAAGAGTCCTGGAATCTTATAAAAAAATAAAAATACTATAGCTGTTTTTACCATTTTCATACGGTTTGGTGATACTAATTGATACGCACCCCGATATTATCTTTCTCATGCCTACGGTATGTTTGCTAGTTTTCTTCAGTTTGAAACCTAGTTGAACAGGGCATTAGAAGTATCTAATAGTCCACCAACAGCATTTGTATGGTGGTCTCTTTTATGTTGCTTGTTTTTTCATGTACTCAGAGATCAACAATGAAAGAAATGTTGATATCTGGTTATCAGCAGTTGGTTTTTTAACTGTATGCCTGCATGTTAAGTCATTGGATGTCTAATTGCTGCACCTCAGTATTCTGACATAAAGTGGTATGCTCGAAGAGTGCTCAATAGTGAGGGATACATCTTAGATATTGTTCTAGATTCTTTGCATTTATACATTTTCTAAATTGGAAAATGCAATATGTTATTTAGAGATCAATGTTTGAAGAAGCCATGGTGGCCATAAAATTATACGGATTTTTTAAATATTACCCAGGTCAAAACCACATCATACTATTCAAACTTGATCCCAAAAGTGAGGTCTTTTGTGTTGCAACTTGCACATCATAGTATTATTCAACCCCGAATTTAAATGATGGCATTGAATTCCTTTTTAACTTCCAACAATTCATATGCAAAGGCTCCGTTAACTAGGTGTCTAACATTTAAAACACTTAATTTCCTTTCCAACATGCTATTACTCTAAGTTGCCCTTTTAATAATTCCCAACATTAGACAACTTAAGTGAATTAATTAAATAATAGCTCAATAACTCACCCAGGATTCAAATAGCACTAAAATGACATCAGAATCCAATTTTGATCATGTTCTTATGAAACTGAAGCAAGAAGATGAAGATTGGTACAAACTTAGTGACTTACTAAAAATATACGTGCTCTACAAGAAGTTTGGATAACACCCCAAGTGTTCGAAACACTTTTAAAAGTGTCATTATGATCTTCATTGCTACAAAAGAAACCATGAAATATTGGACCTATGTCCTCCAAGATTTTTGGAGTCCCCTTCCCCTTATTAATTAGTCTATAGGAACTCAAGAAATAGGCTAATTGTCACCAAATGACTAGGCCTAAGATGGGGACCTTAAAACCTTGAGATTATCGATCCAAGCTTTAGAACTATTCTTTATGAAGAGCTAGATAAGCTTTGTTAAATACACATGCTTTTGATGCCTTCACCCCCAATAGGCTTGTAGACTTTATCTTATATCATAAATGGAAATTTCTACTCATTTGATGTACCTTGCCAAAGATAGTTCTTTACCATTTTGTTACATCATGTGAGAATTCTTTTGGGAACTAATAGTGAGGAGAATCAATATAATGAATTTGCTTGGAGGACTGATATGGAGAGGTTAATTCTACTTGTTGAAGATAATAATTTACCTTGCTAACCAACTAACTTACTATCAAACTTCTAAATGAGAGGGGCCCGAAGCTCCTTTTTAGAAAATAGAGGGGACCCTAGATATAGAGTAGGGAGTACAACTCTATCAAAGGAGACAAGATCCTAATGAGAGAAAAATGCTCCTCCTTTGACACATAGGAAGTAGATCTTTAATTTGTCCTGGCTCACCTTTTGAATGGATGCCTTTCTAAAGTCTTGCAATAGATCTCTTGGGATGCACACTTTTATTTGAGAGGATAGAGGAAAAAAGCAAGGTATCATCCACAAATTGTAGGTGAGTAAGAGGATGGTTAGAAGAAGGAGCTTTAAGCCCATAATTTTTCTTAATGTTTTTGAGTTATGTTATGCGTCTACCTAGGGTCTTTGCTTTGATAGTGAAGAGGTAGAGGGAGAGGAGATCACCTTGTCTTAGACATGTGGAACTCTTGGAAAAGCCTTCACTTGAACCATTGGCGATGACTAAGAACTAGGGGGTGGTACAACTTGTTAACCATTGTCTTGATTCCTCGTTGAAAGCAAATTTATCCAACACCTTATCCAAGAAGTGCCAGTTAAGTTTTAACTGTTTATAGATTGAGACATATCTAGTTTAATAAGAATACATTTCCTTTTATTGATTGTTGAAGAATGAATCAATTCGTGAGAGGCAATCATACCTTCTAAAATGAGTTTCTTCCCTTCACAAATCCACCTTGTTCATTGTAAATGATATTAGAAAGATTTTATTTCAGCCTTCTAGCCATCACTTTCAAGATCATCTTGCAGATTGTGTTGTAAAAGGAGATGGTTTGAAATCTTTTGCTTTGATTGCCTCTTTACGCTTTGTGATAAGGATCAAAAAGATGGAATTTGAGCACCTTGAGCAATTTTTTTAATTGCATGGAAAAGTTCCAAATCCAAGATACCAAAAGTATTTAAAGAAAATGGGTAGGAAACCATCTAGATTAGGAACTCCATCCCCTGAAAAAAATTATTTTTAACTTCCTCAAGAGTGATCTTGGAAAGAGGAGATTCATTAAGCTTGTGAGTTAGGACACGAGATGTTGAGTGAAAAATGCCATGCTTTGTCTTCAGCTACAATTTCCTCTTCTAGAATGGATACATTGTTCTCATCAGGTTGCTCAATGATGAGGCTAACATGAGCATTTGACTTGGGATGACATTATATTACCTTCTCATTTAGTATTTCTATCTCCCTCATGAACCCATTTCACCCTAGTTTTTTACTTTCAAGAAATCTACTCTTTGTGGTGGAGGTCCTCCAATTGAGAAATCATATGTTATAGAGCTTTAAGATCATTCAACATGCCATACTCCATTAATTTTTTTCTAGGCATCTTCCTTTTCTCCTTCTCTATTATTTTTCAAGAGGAAAATGTGTTGGAAGATAGCTTTATTCCATTTCTTGATTTTACTTCAAATATTTTTAAGATTTGAGAAAATAAGAATATTCTAAAGTTGTAATATGCAATTTGGTTCCAAAATTTTGAGGCAAAGTTGGAATTGACATCCAAGAGATTAGAATTGCTAATGATTTCACTAGGGCTCGAGCCCTTGTGAGAGTTGAAGGTTCCCCAATTTCATAGAGTTATCAATCCCTGCTTTAAAATCTCTAGCAACAACTCAATCCTACTACTCATAAGAGCTGATCATCTATTGGACTTGAGACCAAAGGAATTCTTTTTCTTGATTGCCTTGTGGATTGTAGACATTAATAAGACCAAACTCCTAATCAAGACTTTTGTAATGTTTTTGGAAAGTTTCTTAATGGTTTATTGATTTTCACTTGGATTGCAAGAACAAATGCATTCTAGAGGGAGCCCACTTAATGCTCCATTTGTCTTCCTAAAGGAGCTTGTGTAGTCTAGAAGGGCCACATTAGGTAGGGGTCCTCCAAGAGATCAATCATTTTGGTTTCTTGCAAAAGAAAAAAAAAATGTTAGAGTTAAAGGTGTTCTCGAGGATACTTGAGTCGTTAAAGGAATTGATTTTTTAGATAGCGCAAGTTAAAATTTAAGATAGTCTTTTTGTAATCCTAGTAATAATATAACATTTTGTTTTATTTTCTCAACTCTGATTTAGTTTTTTTATCACTCATATTCCTAGAAATTCAATTCGTTTTAACTTATTGATTCCATGAATATATCTTTGTGTATATAATAATCTCTAGAAACTAATTATCATATTCATTGTTTAAACTTTAAAACTTTAATGTCAATTGATTATAATATTTACAATGTTGTTCACTTGCAAGTTGCAACAGTTGAATTAGTAAAGAAAACCTATGAAAAGACTTATGTATCTTTCCATATCACCTTTTACAGGCGAGAAAGAATACTATGAGAAACAACTTGCAACCTTGCAGTCATTTGAGGAGGTTGACTCCTTGTGTGGAGGAATTGAGATTGATGAGGAAAAGGAACTCAAAGAGGACGCACAACATGAATTTGCTGTGAATATATCAAATACTGCCAATGTCTTTTTGTTAGCCTTTAAGGTGAAGTATCACATTGTTGTTATCAGCATATGTAGATCTAAATTGCAGAGGATGTTTTACAATATGCGTTGACACTTTTGTCTTGAAAAAGGAAAATAAACATTGTGGAGTTGTATTTTTTTGGGGGGAATAATCAATTCAAATTATTGCTCTTTTAAATTTCTAATTATGATGTTTGATGTCATTTCATATTTCCTATGGGTTGGCTAGTTACATGTACTTATACTTTCTTAGGAATTTTAACTTTACTAGTTGAAGAACACAAAGAAATTTGTATGCCGTTCTTAGATAGGTCCAAAAATTAAAGGAGCACTTGGTTTATGTTGAGCACTTGGTTTATGTTGTTTAACTTGAACTTCAAATGAAAGGACATTAAACTATGAAAATTACAACATACGGGTTTAACTTTAAATTGTTAGCACTATCAATATATCATCACTTTCAGCGTAGAAAAGATTTCTCCATTATGGTAGAGCCTTGGCCGGTCATTTAACTTTTTAAACTTCAAATAAATTTTTTTGTTTAAACAATGAAATTTCAAGCCTACAGGTTGTTTATATTTATATTGAGTATTATTAAATTTTAATACTCAAAATAATTATAACACCTTGGAGGTAGGGACACTCAATCGATTTGCAAGCAAGGGAACGACAAAAATGGAAGGAAAAAAAAATCAATTTAGCTGTGGTGAATCTTGTGCTTGCTGCGCTATTCATTCCATGGAATGTGAAAGTGAAAATTGAATAAAGGTTTTAACTTTAGCTTAAAATAAAGCATTTTATTCATTTGGGTGAGTTTTTATTGAAAAATTAGAGGATTTTGGTTGTTTTTTGGTGAGATATGAGGAAAAAATGTCAACTTTTTACAAAATGCTCAGAGATAAGATGTCTCGCTTGGCCCAAGATCTGACTCACAAGATTTGCAACTATTGATACAAACATTATTTAAGGCCTTTACATGCACTTATAATTAGTATTTTTAGTATATGTGGAATTTTTCTGCAATAAATGAATCAATTTATAAAAAGAATTAGGGATGATTAAGATCATTTTTTGGAAAATGCAACCATTAAAATGCAACAACTGTAGATATGCAGATCTTGCTTATCTTTCCATGTATTTTTTATTTTTAGAATATCATTCAAAAGGACCGTAAAACAATAAGTGGAAGTCATATTGAAATGAAACCAAGCTTCTGCTTTCATTTTATCCGAGGGAGCAAATCATGAAAATTTCTTAGTATCATGTTCATTGATATGCTCCAAGTCATTATTTTTTAGTTCAGATCATTGGCACAAATTTGGTCTTGGCTCATGGTTCAAATTGTTTTCATTGTATATCTCTTTCATAGAGGAAAACTGATAATATGTTTTCTGGTAAATATAACCTTGGTGAATCGAGAAACTTATTTCATGCATGTATTATCATATTATGTAAATGAAAAATTTACATAGGAAAGTATTTTAATAGACAAATGTTTGATTAAAATGAAATATTTTGGACTGATAATGCGTTCAACATTTGCAGATATATGCAACAGTGAAGAGTGGATCCATAGCTATTGCAGCATCAACATTGGATTCCTTACTAGATCTTATGGCAGGTGCAATCCTCTGGTTTACACATTTGTCAATGAAGAACACAAACATCTACAAGTATCCAATTGGAAAACTTCGTGTGCAGCCTGTTGGGATTATTATATTTGCTGTAATAATGGCAACCCTTGGTAAGTAGTTATGGACTTTTACTTTGTCTGTACTAAACTTAAACTGAATTTGTGAGATGGTGTAAAATTGCTGATATTATACCCTTAAATGTAAAGATTATCTTCAAAGGGGAAGAGGCAAGATTATGAAACCCTGAAAATCCCAAAGTGGTGGATTAAATTCCTTGTTCCTCCTTCCTACTAACAAATGACAAGAGATGCCTATTTGCCAAGTGAGTCCCCTGGTGTATAGTATTGAGAGGTCCAAGCAACCTCAGAAATGCATTAAACTTGGCTTGGATTGGAGTGGTAGTTGAAGGTTTCATGCTTCTTTGTTTCATGTGTTTTCATTCACAGTTGCTGATGAGTTGGATTTCTTCAGGGCAAATTTGGTGCATGGTGGTTGCATTTTATGGTAGCATCCATTTTCTCTATTGAATTTTCTTCAATTCATAGCTTTAGCATATTTTCCCAATGGCTTTTTGGAGCTTGATTCTCTATATATGAAGCATGGTTGTTGTCTATTCAGCACTGCTTAATCAAACAACTCTTTAAATTCCACCCAAATGTGCTGTTCAATTGTCCTAGGAATATGTTGAATTATTATAGATAATCATTGAGTTCAATTAATAATAATATCTGTGAGTGCAGTATTGTCCTTAACATGTTAATACTTAGCAACCTATATTAGAAAGACCTTTGAAACTTATCCAAAAGTACTAGACTGGGTAAGTCTGGCTAAACTTGGCTGCTGAGTCTCCCAGGCTCGGCAGGATGGCTTGCCTCAGGACTCACCAAGTTTATCTGAGTCCTGGCAAGTCTCTTAACCTTGATTTTTAGGGACTTCAAAACGGATAATACCATTTGGCATTTTGCATATCTTGCATCACTTTGGTAATAAGAATTTTGATTATGGTCATTTTGACAGTAAGTAATCTTTTCCATACTGAATTCGATGATTATATTTTCCCTCTGCTTTCATTTTCCTTCAAACTTCTCTTTGACATAGATGACTACTCTATTTGCAGGGTTCCAAATTCTGTTTGAAGCTGTTAAACAGTTGATTGAAAACACGCCATCTGACAAGATGACAAATTCACAGTTAGAGTGGCTATATGTTATAATGATTTCAGCAATTGTGGTGAAGTTAGCTCTTTGGCTTTATTGTCGAAAATCTGGAAGCGAAATAGTCAGAGCCTATGCAAAGGTTTCAGATTTATCATAGAAAGTGATTTTTCTGGGATTCTTTTTTTGTGAGCAGACATTAATTTTTCTGTTGGTATTGCTTTGCAGGATCACTACTTTGATGTTGTGACCAATGTTGTTGGTTTAGCTGCAGCAGTTCTAGGTGACTTGTATTTCTGGTGGATAGACCCAACCGGTGCAATTGTTCTTGCAGTTTATACCATACTAAATTGGTCTATAACTGTTTTTGAAAATGCAGGTGAGTAAATCACCACTAGGAAGGGAAATCTTTCTTGGGGTAAAACTAATTGTAATTCTCATACAAATTTAAGGAACGAAGGTCTAACTTTGTGTATTGGATAATCCAGAAATTTATTTTTCCAATAGTGAAGAACTTTGGAAGCTTCAAATCTCTAACTTAGTATTTATTTACAACTTCGTTTTTCAAGGCCATTATTTCAGTCTGGTCTTAGTGCGTGGCCTGATGGGTTCTTCAAATGCTCTTTTGTCAAATTTACCATTGATTTGCTAACCTTCTATCCACAGTTTTAGAATTACATTTGTGGAACATGTAAATACGTAGTCTGTATCTCAAAAGACATGTTCTTTGCTTATCGATTATGAAAGAGTTTGAATATGATTAAGAATACTTCATGTATTAGGAGTCAAAGTTCTAACTTTGAGATTCTCATGAAATTTTGCAACTGTGTCCATAATGCGTGCTTGGAATATGCACATAGATATGGTACTTGTCTGAGATGATTAATTGAAATTTTGATGGAAATTAAAATTCTAATCACTTGAGACTGTTACTTATCTTTTTGCAGCATCCCT
>MU223643.1:1363771-1378966 GCA_018584345.1 Thuja plicata
GGCAACGACAATGACAATAAAAGTATTCGAAAGAAATAACATAGGTAATTTCTCTTAATTATATAATTATATTTAAAAATTTAAAATATCTTTGAAAATATTAAACATTAATTTGGTTTAGCTTAAGAGTTCAATTTGGTTTTAATTTAGTTTAGGTTGATGATTCATTTTGGTTTGTGTTAGGTTTAATCTAGTTAACGATGAGGGTTTAATTTTCACTTTCAATGCAACTTGAACTTATTTATGTATTTCCATATTTGTATGGCAATAAGTAAATCCAAACCAGTTGATACGATTGTTGTTTAGACTCCTTCAGACCTGTATGACACTCTTAAAACCTTCCGAATTGATGATATTTGTTACCAACAACACATTCACAACAGTTAAAACAATGCAACCACTCTAAACCCTCCAATTTGAATTCTCATGGCAACTTCAAATCTCAGCAACTAGAAGAAATAACAATACATTTCACCTTGCAAATTCAAACTCCAATCCTCCTGATTGTATCTTGCAAGAGTGAGAAGAATGTTAGCAAAGAGGGATTTCATACTCCAAGCCCACGAGAGAAAATCTCCACAATTTCACCAATTTTTATATATTATCCAAGCATGTTGAAAGAGAGCTCTTCATTCCTTTATATATTGTTTTCACATGAGCTCTCACACTTGTTTCGTCGATGTGGGATAAAAACATAACACTTTTGCCTTTCCCTCTTTTTTTGGGGATTCTCTTTTTTTCCTCCTATTTTCTTGTGGCTCCTATTTTTTGGCGACCCCTATTTTCTCGTGGCTCCTATTTTCCCAAGAGCTATTTTTCTTTAATATTTCCCCATTTACCTTTTATGTCTCCAATGTGTTATAAAATAAAGGGGGCCATATTAATTTAAATATTTCCCAAAATCTATAGACTATGCATTAATAAAGTTAAATAATTAAATTTTAACTTTATAAAATAGCTTTATTAATGCACAATAAATCATGTCAATGATACATAAATCTTTTTTATTTTATTTTAAACAATTACTACTGACATGTCACTGCAACTGAATGTCCAACCATGCCTAGAATGACTTATTATAAATAGTAAGTGTTGCTCCATATAGTTTAAATGTTGTCATTAGTATCAAGTATGCAAATTGCAAGTCGGTAACAGAGTCAAAGACAGACTAGTCGGTAATGATCACCGAGTGCAGTGATCTCCAAGTAACAGACTTACCGAGCACCGAGTAGCATACATCGAGCACCGAGATACAGTATTTATCGATTAAACCATAATTTACATAAAAGTTTGTAATGACACATCAATCTAGGTAACAATTTTTTTCCGAGCTGGAAGACGGTTTACAATGATCGAGGAGGATATTAATTACGAATGCAATCATTAATGGTTTATGTTTCATATGTATAGATGATCAAGGTAAATTTTGTACACCGTTGATCTTAGGTTTTCTAAGATATTGTAAAACCCTAATTAGGTTAAGAGGTTTGATATATGTAAGGATAAGATGTCATTTTCGCAAGTATGATGATCGAATTGTGATCAAGTAGCCGCCGCACCAAGGACATTAGAAGATCAGACAAGGGTTTTAGAACAAGGATTTCATTAAAGCATTCATTTTTTAGAACAGAGACAAGGCTACCGAACAGTACAGAAGGGTAAGGTCACGAGAAGTGATCAATCTTTGTAAGCTCTAACAGGCTACTTTATTACTGCAGTAGTGAAACTTTTTGGGTCTCATCCCCACCGCAGTTTTTACCTTCTAAAAGGGGTTTTCTGCGATACCAAAATACATGTGTTGTGTGTACTTAAGTTTGATGAATGTTTTATTGTTTTGATTACATGCATTTACATTTCAGCAATGACATTAAATGTATGGTGAAAGCAAACTACACAGTTGGTTATTACAGTTTATGTTTACAAAGATTTGTTTGAAAAGTTTTTAAGGGTACTGATTCACCCCTCCCCTCTCAGTACACACCTTTCTATCATTCCAAAAATTGGTATCAGAGCTAGTTCTCTTATTTAGAAAGTTTAATAACGGAAGAGAAAAGATCTTACAATGGAAAGGTATATGCTTGATAAAAATATTGAGAATCAGAAATTGCAGTTGCAGATCTACATTGAATAATACAAAGAAGCCAAGGAGAAACTAAAGGAGATTTTGGTTAAGAGAAAAGATATGGCATCTTGCTATAATGAGACTGATTATCAGGAAGAAGAGACACATGACCCATTTGACACATATGGATCTGAATCTGGTAGCATATCTAATGCATCTGAAGGAATCATATCAAAGCTATCAGAAAGCAATCAACAACTTACTAAACAAGCGAAAGCACTATAGATCAGTCAAGATATACAAATGGTTAGAATGGTTGAAATCTTGAACGATGCAAAGAAGGTTGAACAAGAAAGAAACATAGTTGTTGATGACATAAGACAAATGACTGAAAAGCTACAAGAGAAAGAATATGAAATAATGAGACTTACCGAACATTACTTTGAGATCACCAATCATATGGTTGCTATGAGTCATGAGGCCAACCGAGTGAATATTGAACTTGCTAATAAATTGGAAGATATTGGTGAATTAAAAGAGGAGAATGAAAAACTGAGAAATGAAGTGAAGATTCTACAACAACGTAATGAGGTGATTAAGAGATATGAAGAAATTACTAAGAGGATGGATGAATTTCTGAACAATCAAAGGAGACTTAACAACAATACCGGTTTAGGGTATACTGAGCATGGAGAATCATCAAATCAAGATGAATAGAGGAATGTCTTCACAAATCCGAAGCCTAACAAACCCTCATGTCATCATTGTGGAAAACCAAGCCACACATCAAACGTTTGCAGAAGCAAAACAAAAGGTATTTCTAGAAACTCTCCTAAATTCAATAGTAATTGCTATAATTGTAACAAGCATGGACATCAACCACATGAATGCATATCTAAGATGAATAAACCACAGAAGAAATCCTACATGGAAATATATTGTCGCACTTGTAACATGCATGGTCACACATCAAAAGCACGCAGGACTAATGTGAAGCAAATCTAGAAACCAAAAGGACAAGAGAAAACATTTCAACCGAGAAGACAAGGTAATGCATATGCTTGGGATTATAACACTTGGGCTAGTTGCACAACATGTGGTAGGTATGGACACATTGCAGCTAACTGTATGAGACAATGGAGAACTAAATATAGAAATTGGTCAAACTCTGGAATGACATGCACACATTGTTAGAAGGTCAGTCACTTAAGCAAAGATTACAGAAACCGAGTAACAGATACAGGAAATGAAAAACAATCAATGAAATCATGCGGATAAGGAATACAATGTGGAGGAGAGCATCAAATGACAATGTTGGGCCAAGCACAACAGTTGGTGACACCTCATCCGATGGATTAGGTGATTCCATCACCTCCACCTAAGCAATACAAGCAGGTATGGAACTATGTTTTGCAAAGTTATATCTTACATTAGTTCCTTACATTCATTGTACGAATGCCAAATTAACATGAAATAAGATGCACTATGGTATTATATTTTTGATAACTTTGAACTAGTTGAGTCGGTTAATCTGTACCGAGTAAGAAATTCTAGTCGATGAACATGTGAGAGACAACTGAGTTGTTGAGTCAACTGAGCATCTGTTGTAGTCACCGAGCTGAGGTATCTTTAGTGTCAACCGAGTGATTTGTTTGTCAACTGAGAGGTTGTTGACGAGCATTTATTGTGCTGACTAAAGCATTTTGGTATAAATTTGAGGGAAGTGAACTCATTTTTTCACACAACGATCAAAGAGCAGAGCAGAGAGATTAAGAGAGAATTCACATCGGAGTATTTCGAAGCATTTCACAGAGATTCAAAGCATATTTCGAGCAGTTGAAGATCATATCAAGTAAGCATTTGCACTTACCAAGCTATTTGAGTTTTTCGTTGGAAGCCCTAATTTGCAAAACACAATGGCATCTTCATCTCGAACCATGAAAGCAAAGAATGACAAGAGCAAGAAGGTAATTCTGATCAAGAATTCAACATGCACAAAACCCAACTACAAATTTCATCCAGAGGTTGCAGCACAACCTGATGACAAAGGCATGTTCTCCACGATACCGCCTAGGGTTCTACTAGTTCATGGTGTAAGAGCATACATACATTGCAAAATCGGTGAAATATATGATTTTGAGCTTATCGCGACATATTAGGAGTTTAGTACTAATGGGAATTTGAAGGACAATCACAAGCACCTGGAAGTAAAAGGGTTAACTAATGCCCTACATTTCATGAAGGAATTCAAGACAGGATGGATGCAGATTTTATTAAGCCGAGTACACGATGGAAAACTATGGCTAGATGAACCAAATAAGATTCGTAAAGATGTTATACATGCAGTAACTGAGTATTCGAGAACTAAAAAAACAAAATCCCTAAGGCACCCGCCCAAATAAGATATCAAGAAGCTAATAGGAGCCGAGTGGGACGGTAGAGGTCTAAGGATCAACACTATCATCAATCCTGAATTAAGATTTGGTGCAATGTTATTGCATATAAAATATTTAAATCCAGCGAACCTAATAGCGTCGCATGTGGAGTAGTCAACATTGCATACAAAATAGTGAAAAAGGGTTTGCATTATGACCTAGCCGAGTTATTGCAAAGACAATTGGAAAAAAACATGAGGACAATCAAATTAGCAAGATCGAATACATGTAAGTTTTGTTCTCTACTTATGTGTACATTTTTCTATTTGCAAAACTTATTTCTCTCCGTCGGTAATGTAACTTGGGAGACCAACTGACCAATCACTGTGCAAGTCGGTGAACTCATTAGGAGTCTAGAAGAAAATTTTGAACCTATTATGAATGATTATTTTATGAAGTTTAAAGAGAGAATTGAGAAAATAACAAGAATACCAATCCAGTTGGTAGAAAAGTATAAAGAAGATATATGTTTTGTGATAGACACCGACACAACTCTCATCGAAGCAGTACAACCTAGGATAGCATGGCTACCTCCTATAGATTATGAAATTGACATAGATTTAGCTTCTGAGGCTATAGAGAAATTACTCAATGAATCTGTTAACGATTCTGCCATGAGATTTGCCACATATGATGACGCTAAAACAAGAATATAGATTGGACTTCAAGTAGAGAAGATGGGAAGAAAGAAGACCAAAATTGTCAAGACATTGAAAAGGAAATTTGCTATCAATGATGAAGAACTTGACAGATCAGTTGATGACACGGAGGATCAAACTACAATCGGTGAAGGAGAAGCAAAGGATACAAAGACCACCGAATTAGATGAATCTACACATGACATACAAGAAGAAGCACCTAAGGCCAAGATGGGAAAAGGCTGAGACTCCATCAAGGAAAAAAACAAGATCGGTGGCAGCACATTTGCCACCTTTGAAGAAAGGAGTTGCTAAAATAACTAAACCCTCACCAAAATATACTTATTAGACGAGGAAGTCTAAGGCTTCCACCGAGACCCCAACACCGAGACAAATGAAAAGGAATGTTAGAGAAAAAGATGACAAGGATCAATCAGATGATAATATTGATCAATTCAAGGTTGTAAGGAATAAGGTACCACAAACTAATGATGAAGTAGCAGAAATAATAAGGTCAACCAGAAGGTTAGGACATCTGAAGCTACAAACTTATGCAAACTTGACAACCGAGAATCAAGATAAATTGGAAGATGCAATTATAGGTATGATGATTACTTTTTGAAAAGTTCTTGTAGAATTTTCTACAAACATACCACAAGAAATTTATGACAAGATATCAACTAGATGGACTTATGCATTAACAATAGAGAAACATATGAGAGAGGCAAAACTCACTGTACTTAAGGATGAACACACAGTTGAACAGATTGATGACACTGTGAAAAAGTATGCAAAAAAACTTCCAAAGCAATCCAGAGCCTTCAATATACTTCAAGGGAAATTGAAAGAGGTTGATGAAGAGAGTACTATGATTTGGAAAAATCTGTTAAGTCCAGTCGAGCAAACATAGGACATTGCATCCATAGTCGATACCGAGGGACATCGACCGAGTACCTAGACAACTAATGTTGAAGATGCAACTGTTGATAATGTCTTGGATGGTATTCTTGAGCTACTGACAAATCTTGGATAGACGGATGTCACTATTATCGACATAACTGAAGGAGATTCTAATGATGCAACAAAGGAAGATGAAGTTATGACCGGAGCTACCGAGAACCTCGAAGGACAAGATACAACTGAGGCCGCCCAAGCTATTGTACCAGGTAATCTTCCCATACTGGTTCAAACAATTGATATTAAAAATGAAGCATCGAAGGTTACAGCCGAGCAGGTCATAGATACACAAGAAGACAAGGGTGAAGAAGGTAAAGATACTAAGAAAAGTGGAGATTCACAACAGTCCAATGAACCAAAAGATACAACTGATGTGACAGAAAAGGTTGAAGGCATCATAGAGACAATGGTAGACACTTCTACTACCGACACAAGGTCCGTAACCGAGCTTCCAAATCAAGTTATCACAACCACCGAGCCACCAAAGTCAAATACCGAGCACAAGGCTCAACTTTTGTTGATACAATCTCCTACCTCCAGTTCACATGAGAAGAAGAAGAAGAAGAAGAAGAAAGAAAGGGAGAAAGGGTCAAGTCACACTTGATGAAATCGTTGACATACCCGAATGTGACCTAAGGACACTTGATCTAGAATTATTTAAGAAATATGGAGAACTATGCACCCGAAAAGCAGCACAAGAACAACTGAGGTTAGAACACAAGAAATCACAGGTGTTAGAAGCAGCTAAGGAGATCTTAATGCAAGTTGTTCTCGATACACACGTAGATGAATCTTCCCCAATAATGGATCAAATCACAATGGTTAACGAGACAAGCAATGACCCTAACCACGATGGCGAGCAACTGGTAGAAGAAAGAGAAGAAAAGAAGATTCAATACAAGCTTACTGAAAAGATTAGCCAAGCAGTGACAGTTAACAATGTAACACTCTCAGAATCTATAACAACATTAGAAACTGTTATTACTCAAGCCATTGCAATTCTACAGAAGTTATGCACACTAGATCACTTCACTACCGAGATTAGTGAAAAGCTAAAGAAATTAGATAATGATCTAAAAGATAGTGCAAATCGTCTCACAACCGAGCAACATGATTTTCAAGTGCATTATTCCAAGGTTATTCACACACAGCGGTTGAGACGAGAATTGAAGAATGAAGAGAACATGATAAGAGAAGAGGTACCCAAACTTTAGGTCGTGTTACTATTGCATTTAACAGTGATGCAAAAGGATGTGACAGAGGCAAAATCTTTGGTTGCCACCCCTGACTTATAAGTAACCGAAAATATCTATGATATGCATGCTCAACTGAACTTGGAACAGTTGACCCTTGATCACTTAAAAGAGGAATGGGAGAAACTCATGGAAATTCTCCAGAAGACCCATCCCAACATTTTTGACAAGTTGTAAGTTATTTCTTTTTGTCATTAATTTCAAAAAAGGGGGAAACATATGTATATTATATCTATGCATACCGAGAGCATGTAAAAAGAGGGAGTTACTAAGTATGAGGTACTGTGTATACTACATATAAAAGTTTTTGATACTAATGCCAAAGGGGGAGAATGTTACTCCACATGAGTTTAAAGGTTGTCATTAGTATTCAAGTATGCAAATTGCCAGTCGGTAACAAAGTCAAAGATAGACTAGTCGGTAATGATCACTGAGTGCAGTGATCACCAAGTAACAGACTTAACGAGCACCGAGCAGTATACACTGAGCACCGAGATACACTAAGCATCGAGAGACAATATTTACCGAGTAAACCAGCAGTTACATAAAAGTTTGTAATGACACATCAATCTAGGTAACAATTTTTTGCCGAGCTGGAAGACGGTTTACAATGATCAAGGAGGACATTAATTACGAATGCAATTATTATTTTTTTATGTTTCATATGTATAGATGATCAAGGTAAATTGTGTACATCGTTGATCTTAGGTTTTCTAAGATATTGTAAAACCCTAAGGTCAAGAGGTTTGATATATGTAAGGATAAGATGTCATTTTTGCAAGTATGATGATCGAATTGTGATCAAGTAGCCACCGCACCAAGGACATCAGAAGATCAGACAAGGGTTCTAGCACAAGGATTTCATTGAAGCATTCAGTTTTCATAACATAGACAAGGCTACCGAACAGTACAAAAGGGTAAGGTCATCATAAGTGATCAATCTTTGTAAGCTCTAACATGCTACTTTATTACTGCAGTAGTGAAGCTTTATGGGTCTCATCCCCACCACAGTTTTACCTTCTAACAAGGGTTTTCTGCGGTACCAAAATACATGTGTTGTGTACTTAAGTTTCATAAATGTTTTATTGTTTTGATTACATGCATTTACATTTCAGCAATGACATTACATGTATGGTGAAAGAAAACTACATAGTCGGTTATTACAGTTTATGTTTACAAAGATTTCTTTGAAAAGTTTTTAAGGGTACTGATTCACCCCTCCCCTCTCAGTACACACCTTTCTATCATTCGAAGAGTAAGTGTGCCCAAAAATGCCTTAGATTGCCTCAGAATGAATTGCAACCAAAACTGCCTAGGCCAAAAAGGCCTCTAAGTCCCTTTTATGTCCTAGTTAGCCTATGAGACTATGTGGAAAAAGATTAACGACAAACTCATACAACTTGTGCTAGAAAGGTGACTTTACAGTCATGCCAAGATTGTCTACCTAAAAAACTCAATTTGGGCCACGTAGAGTGACATATGACATGTGTCATAGCCCAATTATGGTAAGGTGTAAAAAAATTGACCCATTTTTGGGATGACTTGTCATGGTGAATGTCATCCAAGGATAGTGGTATGGAAAGGTGTGTGTGCAAGTTCAAAATATTTGTGTGGTAATCAAATAGTTTTCCACCTCATGCAAAGAATCAGTTGCATTAATGTCACACTAGCAATGAAATGAAAACCGGTCTCTAGCATTTACTATGCATTTTGTTGTCATGATTCCCACTTAATATCCAAAACAAGAACAATGAAACATTTCATTTCATTGCAACTCCCCTCCACTTTCCATGGTTTCTATCACACTATGTCCAAAGTGTTCATCATCTTCTCTACTAAGGACTACACTAATGTCACTAGATTCTACAAAGATGTTTTCAGTGTTGAATCATTTTGGACATCTTTAATTCATTCTGAATTTGAAGAATACAACATAAATCAAAACAAAACAAAACAAAAAAACTCTTGGTAGACCTACTATCACCATTTGCATATAAAAGAAGATATATGTATTGTATTGTTCATGCATTTCATTTCATGGAATTGTTCGTTGTTGTTGTAACCATAAGTGATATAATGTTGAACTATGTTGCACCACTACAATTCATTCTATATTGGTACAATGCAACATGATTCTACACTAAATGCAATAGTGAAGATAATTCTACACATAACATATCTCATCAAGCTTGGACCGAATATATTTTCTTAGGTGGACAACTCATTTGGATGTGTGGCAGACTAGCTAGATGTCTACGTATGCATATATGTCAATCCATGTGGCCCTCCAAACATAGGGTTAATCCTACTATTTTTTATTCATTTTAGACAAATAAATATTGTTGCTTTGTTCTATCGGGCATGGTTGGCCAAATTCCACATATAGGATGCAAGAACCACTTAATATTTCTTCTGGTGTGATAAATATTGTTCATATAGATTGCAGATTCAATTCTATACAATTAGCGACCTAAGAAACAAAATGCACATTCATATGTATATAATTACCAATCAAATAAATAAAATGTTGATTCATTTGCATACATGTTATTGGTTTGTTATGAAAATAAATATGTGTTGTGAAAAATAGTTTTACATTGCTTGAATGAGTAATATTAAATTGAAAGCAAAGTTGTAGAAACTATAAATTTGATAGTTGAATCACAATGTACAAAAATATTAACAAAAACACAAAGAACACACAAACAAATGAAGCATAAATACAATCGATAACATGCATGAAACAAAGGGATGACCTCGCAATGCAAAGAAAAAGATTGTTGTTGAAAGCTATGTTGATACGACGAGATTCAAGTTCGAATCCTTGCCCAATTGTTCGAATTCGCTCTTCGTCCATCTGGTGTTCATGTGCTCATACCCTGCGAAAATGGAAGACTTGGATTAGCTGTTGTCGGTGTCAACATGATCTGTGCTCTAATCAGAGGTTGTTTTTCCTGGGAGACATAAGGAGTATCATGAATGGGAGGTATAAGGGGTCTGTCCACTATGGAGAATAGGAGTCGCCCCGACTTGGGAGTGAGAGATAAGGAGTGTGCAATATAAGGAGGGATAAGGTGTACGTTGAATGTCAAAGACAAGCAGAGGGAGATATAAGGAGTGTTGCTTGGCCATGAGAGATAAGGAGACTTGCAATCAGAAAAATATTAATGGAGGTCCACTGCAGGTTCATATGCATCCAAAAAAAATTTTGAGAGGCGTTAATATTTCAGACATTGAAATGTAATTAATTTGGGGATGAGTCTTCTTAATGTGATTCTATTGGTTCATAGCTCTAGTCAAAAGTATTTACCAATAAAAAAAAAACATGTATGAAACAAAGAAGGGAAAGTGAGGGGAATACTAATCAAATGAAACATTAAGTGGTTCTTGTGTTGGATATTAGATACTAGTTTCTTTGTACGCACACATGTACATATATACATACATACATACATATAGCATGGTAAATTATACACACTTCCTAAGGTGTCCAATTCCATCCTTACTTAGCACCCATTTAAGTGTGTGTTCATTGCATCATAGGACTTTTTTATGTATTTAATTAATAAATATTTATAAATGAGTCTTCTCTTAATTTAATTTCTATGATGACCCTTAATTATAAATGTGCCTCTTTAATTATTTCATTCATTCAATCACCACTTGCATACATAGGCCAAATTTTATTATGGGTGGCCTTTTGTATTTATGTCAATATCAAACCCTGATTTTGTGTGCGTTTTTATAATCCCCATATCCAAATTGACCCTTGTCTCAAATCATAGCCCGAGATTGTTGGTATAGGGTGATTGAAACTCGCCCCATACTTAGGACTTGCCACATACTCTATAGTTTGGGCCCAAATTTGAATGTTGGCCTCCTTTGAGTCTTGAGCCCTTAAATGGTTAGGTGAGGTATAAAAGAAATGTTGCCTCCCTCATTTTGGCATCCATTATCAAGCTATCAACTCAAGAAGATCTTAAGTATTGGAATCAAATCAAGCAAGCATTCAAGCAATTCAAGTATTCAAGCATTAAAGCAATTCAAGTATTCAAGCATTCAAGGCATTTCATCCCTTTCATTATTTTCTTTCAAGTATTTTCATTTTCATTTTCATTTTATTGTTAATTCCAAATTAGTGGTTTGACTTGGGCAAACCCCTTTTCACAGTTACCCTTCTTCCTATTTTCTTTGTGTAGGTGATAGGTGTAACATATGAAATAGATGTCACCAAAATGTAAAGGAGAAAAATGGGGTTAATTGTTATTTGTGTTGATTTCCTTAACCCCACTTTACATTTACTTGAATTTAATTGATTGTATATTGCAGTTGTGATTGTGATTAAGGGAAGATAAGATGCTCCTTTCTCTCACCCTCAAATATACAAATAGGAGATCCAATTTTGATCAACCCCAAAGGGTTAATACACAAATGAATCCACTATTTGGAAAGAGACCAAGAAAGGGGATCTTAAATTTTGTAATTTGATTGATTAATATGATTAATGACAGTAATTGAAAAGAATAGGAGAAAGTACCAACCTTACAAAATGGCATATCAAAGATCATTATTTTCTGATATCTGTAGGCTGTTTCTGGATATGCTGACAATTGATACCGAACCGGAACACAGAGACGGACAAAACCCAGAAATATTTTTCCGTTCCGATGTCATCTTATGAAAAAGGTCGACCCTGTACCACTTTTGCCAACTCGATCTACTCAACTCTGAAAGTGTCCCTATTCGCACAGTCCGAAAGAAATCCGAAAAGGGTATCCAGATTTGGCCTCGGATTTACAGTCCCAAACCTGTACCTACAAGAAAAATGTTTGTTTGTCGGGGGAAAGGGGTTTGCCTTGGTCAAACCTCGATTTTGGAATTAACCTTAATATATGTAATTGAAAATTGCATAAAGAATAACAAAGCAAAACTCAAATTCACCTTGCTTGTAATGTCCTAGTGGCAAATTCGAATCCGTGGATCCACAAGTATGCTTCAAAACATGGAATGTAGAATGGAAGGATGTCTTCAATCTCTTGTTTGTAGATCTCCAACACCAAGTCTTGAATAGGTTCTTGAACTTGACAAGGGCTTTGGAAGAAGATGGAAGGAGAGATCACCAAAAGGGCACTTTTTTGGCTTGAATCCTTCAATGGCCTCCAATGGATCTCCTCCATGCAAATGGATACTTGAGAATGATGGATGCTTGCTTCAAATCTTTCTCCTTAGATTGCTTGAATTGCACTTGAAAATCCTTATCAATTGTGTAATGATGCTTGATTAGAAGACTTTAATTGCTTGATCATGGTTAGAGAAAATGAGAGGAGAAAGCTCCCTTTTATATGAAACTAGGGCACAATCTTCTAACGAGGCCTACATAGGATAATTAAATCATCATTTAAGCCTTTACCCCTAGGAGAGGACCTATATTAAATATAATTTAGGAATCAACCGATTTGAAACCCGAAACAGCCGACCCGAAAGCGGGAATAAAATTTTTGTGAAGACCGACATCCCGGAAACCAAAAGTTCCTAGGATTTGGACCCTGGGACTGGGTCAAGGTCGGTCCTATCCTAGGACAGGGCCAAGGTCGACCCTGTCCTAGGGCAGGGCTGAGGTCAACCCTGTCCTAGGAGGTTGACCCTGTCCTTAGATCCCAGGATCACAGGTCAGAGACCCGGAATACATAATTTAGGTCAGGAAATGGAGGTTAGAAAGGCAGGTCAGGGGGAAGCCATGTCAAGATCAGGAACCCATTCAGAGGCGCTTGTCATGACCCCAAACCACTCACTCAGAAGGCTAAACCAGTCTCCTATGGAAGTGCTTCCATTTTCTGACTATACAATAGGTAGCGTGGAACCGCGGATAAGGATACAAGAAGATCTAGAAGAGAGCTACAGTTGACTAAAGCTTCATCAGATTTTGTCTGGAATAAGGTGAGTCTTAATCAATCAAATTTTGTCTGGAATAAGGCGAGTTTGACTCACCTTGTACTTCCTACTCGCTCTTGACCCTCAAAGACACCTCATACCTAACTTTTTGGACCGAAATTTGGATCACAAGTCAATCATTATTTTGGGTTTCTAGATTTGGTGTCAGAATTGGGTTTACAATCTACTACTTGCGTGCATTCATATTATTTCCTATTTCCTTCCATTATTTCCCTAGGTATTGAATTTTCTAGTTTCATTTGCATGGTTATGTTCTAGTATAGAGAATGACCATTGAGTCCACCTAGCGCTTGAGCCTTCTTGAGCATAGTGGATCATCTTCCTTCCAATGTAAGAGGAGATAGGCCTAAGCTTCCTAGTTTTCCACATAAGCTAGTGAACCTTGTTTTCTTCCTTAGAATTCACACACACACACACACACACACGTGTGTGTGTGTGTGTGTGTGTGTGTGAGAGAGAGAGAGAGAGAGAGAGTATGTCATTTCCCCTCTCTAGTTTGACTAGCAGAGTCATGAGAGTTGGCCTATTATTGGAGTCTCGTAGGCTAGCAATGGTGGATGAAGACTCATACTGGATACTTAGTGATCAGAGTTGGGTCTACACTCAGTTTGAGAGCCAGTCTGGGAAGCTCCTTGATTTTAGGAGGCAATTCCTGCTTTTTAGGAGATGGTGTCAGCTTCCAGATTTGAGGTTCTACAAGATCATCCCTTGGTTTCAGTTTCAGGTGATTTGGGTGTGTTTCCTAGTTTCTAGGAGCATCCCTAGATTTTAGGAATGAGACTGTCAGTTATCCCGGGTTGTCCGCCATCAGTCACAGACAGGTGACAGGACCAGTTCACTGATTATTTGGTTGGTTTGGCTTCCAGATGAATAAAAGGGAATATTTTTAATATTTCCTAAGTTTGCGTTTAAATAAATTAAAATAAAGCTATTTATATAGCTAATTGGAGTAATAAGGGGTTTTTGGCTTCATCTGGTCAGGCAAGCCTATGTGTTATAGCTTGTTGGAAAGGTCTTGATTTAATATAACTTATTTTCATCTTCCGGAGACCTTCTAGCACTTTGAGTTATGTTATTTGGGGGAAAGGGTGTTTTTCCTATACATAAAAGCCTTTTAATTAAAAGATGTCATTTTATAATAAAGGGAAAAGACATATTCTTCCTTTAGGGTT
Organism: Thuja plicata; assembly: GCA_018584345.1. NCBI lineage: Eukaryota > Viridiplantae > Streptophyta > Pinopsida > Cupressales > Cupressaceae > Thuja > Thuja plicata. Next base: position 1,378,241 of record MU223643.1, read on the forward strand.
CGATTGGCTTTGAGAGGGAGATAAAAGGAGATGTTGGCTCATTCTTTGATTATCTTTTACATCTTCATTCTTGATATTTTTGATTTTGCTCTAAGGAGTGAATCTGGAGAGCTGGGACGCAAACCCCAGAGTCTGGCTATTGGGATGCAAACCCCAATAGATGGTTTCAACAATATTTTACAGTATTATTTTCAGAGTTGACAGAGAATGTTAAGTTCAACATTGGGAGTGATGTTGCAGTGTACGCTGGGAGTCTTGTTTGGCACATGAGGTCTCCAGGCTGCCTTGGCATTACTTCAGCAGCCATACAACTGCCTTTTAGCTGTCACATGGTCTATTATTTGGCTTACGACAGCCATCTCTGCCCTTGGTGCGTGGCTGGTTCATTTCTGCAGCTAGGCGTCATCATTTCTCATTTGTAAACACCCTTTGCTGGCATACTGGTTGCATATCTTACCTGGTATGTTTTGTAGCCATTCTAGTTGGTTGGATATTATATTTGTTAGAATATCTAATCTTTACTTGTATTTTAATTAGGAGATTCATTTGGAATCCCTACATGTATTTTGTCCTCTAGTGGGAGGACAACTCTTTTTATATAATTCCTTAATAAGGAAAGTAGTTTATTCCTCCTTAAGAGGACTTCGACACATGGCACACACATTTATGAATGGTGGCATTCATATACTTGGGAGTTACATTCCAACTCCTCTCTCTCATCTCTAT
>MU223643.1:1384656-1423694 GCA_018584345.1 Thuja plicata
TTGCCTCTCTTGTCTTTGGATCGTTTGATGAATGCTCTTAGATCTAGTCTTCATGGTAACTTTTCTCCATTTTCTAACTCTCTTGGATTGTTTATGTTCCTTTGATCTTCCATTGTTATTTCTTACAATATTGTTGCACGTTGTTTCAGCTTACTTCTTATTTGCTACTATTGTTATTTACTGTTTTACTTATATCTTGAAAATTCAAAATACAAAACAAAGAAAGAAACAATCCTTCTGCAACTTCTGTCTAATTCTCTAAGACCACAAAGAAAATACATGAAAATCTATTATTTTAATTAAAATTTACAGAAGTGCAGTGAAAGGATCCTCTTGGGATCTTTCGGAGTACATATAAATACATAAAGTTGTATTATCATAAACTTTCATCAATTATAGTTAGAACTTGTAAATGATAAAGTTGTTTATGATTATAGTTAGAACTTGTAAATGATGTTTTCACTTATTTTATTAATGGGGTTTCTACTTATTTGGTTTACAAAATATTGGGTGAGAAATAGGGCAGGTAAATGTGAAGAGAAGTGCAGTGAATGTAAGTGGGTGTAAGAGAACAATGCATTAGGTGGACTTCACTTGCAAAAAAATTATTTAGCAGCAACTGAAGTTGGAAAACAAAATTAATTTTTATGCAAATGTAGTCTACCATTAGTAGATAATTATATATTTGAAAGTGAATGAAATGTGGGCATGAGTTATAATAATGCAACATAATTTATGTGGCAGTGAAGTGAACAATGCATCAGGTGGACATCACTTGCCAAAAAGTTGTCTACTCACAATCAAAGTTGGAAAATAAAATTATATATTGCAACATTAGTTGCAATGAATTTTTTTTAGAAAATGTAGTCAACCATTAGCAGATAATTGTATATTTGAAAGTGAATGAAATATGGACATGTTATAGTCCATGGGCGATATTCAGGGAATGCAACATAATTTATGTGACAGTGAAGTGAACAGTGCATCGGGTGGACTTCTCTTGCCAAAAAGTTGTCTAATGGGAATTGAAGTTGGAAAATAAAATTGTATAATGTGACATTGGTGACCAAGAAAACTTTTTGGCAAGTGTAGTGTACCATTAACAATTGATTATATATTTGAAAGCGGATAAAATTTAAGCATGTTATAGACCATGGTTTAAGTAATTGGATATACATAAATATGTAGAAATTGTTTCAATATTTTATAGCCTTCTCTAACTATATAGTTAAGATGAGAATCAATATAACATGTACCATACAATAGTGAAAATCACAGTCCATGTTTGAAGTATAAATAAATTGTAGTACATTTATAATAAAATATTTACATTGTCAGTTGTGATTTAACAAGTATCCCAAAAGATAGTTGAAATGATTTTGGAAAAATATAAAAACCTAGCTAAGCTATAATCCCAATGCTCCTACTAATAAATGGACCTACACTTTAACATTAATATTGTTTGAAGGGATTAAATGGTGTAACACGCCTAGAGTTCAATAGATAATTTTATTTTCTAAACATAAGTCATCTAGACCCATATCATTCCGTGTAGACAGAGAGGTAGAAAACAAAAAATTGTGTTCGCGAATAAGGATAATAGGTTTCCAAATATATTGGATGATATCTTTTCTAATACATTCAAATGTCAATTTTATTTTATAGTTTTCCTTTCTTTGTGATTTGAATTCATGAAACTTTTAACTTAAAACCCCATTAATAGTCACTTAAAACAATAAACCCCTTCAACAATATAAGTTGAATCCCCGTGAACATTATAACTCCAAACCCCATTAAAAGAATAAGTGAAAACCCAATGTTGGGTTTGATGTGAAAACCCCATAAACAGAATATGTGAAAATGATAAACCAATTCAACATTATAACTGGAAACCCCTTCAATATTAAAAGTTAAAACACCCTCAACAATTTAAAGCCAATATAAAAAAAATAGAATATTGTAAATCACATTACCATAAAAAGTGAAAACCTTGTTAACAAAAAAAGTGAAAATCTCATAAATAGATCAATTGAGAACCCCCTTAACATTATAACTTACAACACTACACATCGTCAACATTATAATAAAAAACCCCTTGAACAAATTAACTCAAAATATTATTAATAGAACAATGAAAAACCCATTAGCAGTATCACTTAAAGCATTAAACCTATAGAACATTAAATCATTACTTACAACACACTGTGACTAAATGATACATGGAATCATGGATTAAAACCCCGTCATCGGTATCATGTAAAACCCCATTAATTGAATAAGTGACAACCCCATTAACTGAATAAGTGAAAAACCCATAACAAAATGAAAACCCCATTAACAAAATTAATGAAAGGTTTTAAAACTTACAATTTTCACTTAATTTATGCGTCGTTAATGAAATATAACAAAATAACAATATATATTTTAAAAATGGAATAGTAAATGAAAGTCTAGAGCAATGCTTGAACAAAACATTAATTTCCTCAAAGATTTGGTGTGTTTATGAACTTATTTGTGTAGTGTTCATAGATATGACAAAGTAAAGTAGACCACTACATAAAATCTATCTACGCATGAAAAAAATGAGTTACATAGTAAACTTCAAAAAGAACACAAGAAAATAATACAGGGGTACAATAAGAAAAAGAGAGGGGGGCAAGGTGGTTGATCTGATTTCCTATTGCACAATCAGAAAGGAAAATGACCTAATAGGCTCAAGTAGGACTTTAAGTGCTAAATGAGTGCAATGATCCTTCACAATAATGAATTGAGGGAAGTTGGATTTGAGGGTAAATGATATGATGATGCAATATAGGAGGCTAAATAAGAAAATACAAGTAGTTTCAAAAAATACAGATTGATGGAAAACAAACACAAAGCTATAATGACCTGAAACAAAAATCTGAGAATTGTACCAACCTATGATCTGAATCTAAAGATTATTTTTCATGTAAAAAATTTCTTGGGAATTTTTTTCCTAGGAATAAAAAGCCTAGGATGTTTTGTACCCAGGAGTTTTGCAAGAAACTTTGATAGTCGGCCCCACAAATCCCTAACTTTGTGGAATAGTTCTGACAGTTGTGCCACTTGTTCCTGTACACAAAAAAATGGGGAAAATATTGTGGAAATGAGTTTTCCTTGGTCAAACCTCTGTTTGGAATCAACCTTGAAATATAAACAAAATGTGCTTGAAAGGAAATATTGTTGATATGAAATAGGTGCTAGATTTGAATCATAAATCACCTTATACCTTGATGGCACAGTGATTCTTTTGATATAATCATAAGTGTTAATGCTATAGCCCTTGAATCCACACAAAAACCTCAAATAAAATCATGAAAGATAATATTTTTCTCTATGAATGTTGTAGTTTGTCATAATACTTAATGAAGGAGAAGAATGACGCTTTGAAAGCTTGGATACTTGAAGATATTGAGAATGTTTGGATTCCAATTGCTTGATTATGATTCTTGATAATGGATACTAAAATGAGGAGAAATAGATAACTTATATACCTCTTCACACATTTTAGGATTCAAAATTGATCCAAGCCGACCACGAGATCTGATTCCCCACTAAAACACCACAACCAAGCCCTACTTCAGATTTGAGCCAAATCTTGGGGGAACATAAATCGCTAGGCATTGTGTTCATAGGAACATAAATCCCTCGGCATTGTGTTCTTAGGAACATAAAATCCCTGGGCATTCTATACCTATGAGAAAGTGCCAGAATTGTAATGAGAGGTTGGGGAAATAGGGTAGATGTTGAAATAAAGGGGCAAAGCTAATTTTTAAGTCAGGAAGAAGTACAAAGGACACAAATGGTTACATAGGGCCTATGTAGGATAATAAATGATTGAATTTGATAAATAACAAAGGATCACACCTAAAATAAGGGCTAACATCAATATTTGGTGAATTGGAATTAGTAAGGACTTATAATATTAATTTAAAGGTCTGATGAGCATTAGGAAAGTATGAAATCAATGTGGGAACCCATACATGCTAAAATGGGCTAAAGTAAGCATATAATGATAGGTGCTAAATTTTTATGATGGTACATTTAGCCCCCACTTTAGCAGGAGTATGATTCCACCTCATGCTCATGGTAAAGTAGAAGAAAGAGAGAGAAAGAGATAAAGATGTGATCATGTGCAAACTGTAAAGAGATAAGACATCGCTAAGTTTAAGGACACAAGCCCCCAAACCAAAGATCTTAACTCGTACAACCATGTGCAAGGATACATAAAACAAAAACAAAAGTCTAAAGCTTACTAAGATTCCAACTCAACTAGTTAAAGATACCTCAGTAAAGAAAAAAATTATTAACTGCTAGTATCATGCTCAAAAAGGTATTGCAAAAGCACAACTGGTCACATTAAAAAAATAAGAGCACACATCAAAGATAAGAGAAGACTCTATAATCCAATCAAATAGTAAAGTAAATTATGTTATAGAATCATGGAGGAGAGAGTTAGAAGACAACCATGGATGACACACGATAACCATTTGTATTGTGTTGGTGATCCATGAGAGGGGGAAGGAAAATATAGAAGAGGGGGAAATGGTCTAGAAACTTGTGCTATGCTAGTTCCACCCATCAAAAAATGTAAAGAGGGAGTTGTTGATCTACAACATGCTAGTCAACTCATAAAAATCTATGCAAATGAAAGGTTGAATGGTCTAGCAAATTTCATTATGCTAGTTGACCCATGAAAAGGATAGGTCAAATGGTCTAGCAAATTGTGTTATGTTAGTCAACCAATGTTGAAAATGTATGCAAGGGATACATCAAATGGGCTAGCAAGTTGTATTATTCTAGTTCAACCGATCCTAAGGATAACCAAGGAAAGCATTGTATCCAATAAAATCCACCAAAAATGACAAAGAAGAGTAATCTGGCCCTAACAAATTGTATTATGCTAGTGTACTCCACCTAAAATGCTTGAAGTAATAAATATTTACAATAAAGAAGCCATATATGCCCCCTTAAGATAGAAAAATAGGACTATTTGCACATCTTAAGGAAAAGAGGAACAAGGATGAAGCACCCATAACACCAAGGAGGTATCCCATAAGCAACACCCACTCCAACCCAAAGAGGTCACAACTTTTATGAGGTTAAGGAAGGGATGAACACAAAGAGATACCATGTAAGAAGTGTAAAGGGATCCTTGTGAAGAATGTTCCAAAGAGATTTTGAACGAGAAGGGAAGAATTGACACCCTTCTCATTGCTAGGTAAAGGTATTCTCAATGAAGGATGATGCAGTTTTAGCCCCCAAGATAAGGGATTTATTTATAATGGATACCCAACTGTGAATAAAGAAGAGATTATGATCGAGGATACTATATACACATAAAAATGGTCAAAGAGAACAATCAATTAAATTCAAGCCATTAAAATTAATTAAATCAAAATTGATTAACTATTTAATTGAATTAACCATTTGATTAGATATTTCATTAATTAATTAATTCTAAACCCATTTAAATATCATACATGGCTAATTTAATTAATTCATTTGAATTAAATCCTCCTAAAAAGTCTCACCTACCACTACATAACGAAAATCAAATGAACCAATGGGAGATGAGAACCATGTGCACGTGGATCACCAAGAAGCTTTGCAATCTTGACCATTTAATCTTAAAAGGGAATCTTGTCCACTCAAAGGGGACACATCACCAAACTTAACCTCCACACATACCTTGATCATGGTTAATCAAACTCACCCCCTACACCTTGGAAAATCCTATAAATAGAATACATAATTAGAGTAAAGGATCCACCTTCATTTAAAGTAATTGCATAATGCTAGTTTGTGCATCCATTGTCACTTTAGAGAAAGGTTATCATGTTATCTTGTGCATTTAGAGCATTGTTAATATAGTCAATTTAGCTTAGATTCATTTAAAGTGAGATCATAATGGAGGATTTACATCATAATGTAGTGATTTTGATCATTCAAAATAGAATTTGCATTATTTATCATAGTATCTTTCATCATATTGAATTCTTATTTTCTAGGTTGTCACTTGAGGATAAAAATTGCAGCTGAGAGCCTAATTCAAGTCCCTAGAACTAGAGATCCTTAGAATGCTCATGGTTTGTTTCAATTCAATTGCTTAACTAGTGGTTTATCTTGATTTTGAATTGATTGATTATACTGTTATTCTATAAAGGTTTTTGATATTCAAATTACACACATTTAAATGGTGTACACCGTGGGGCACACGCCTCACTAATCCTAACAATGTTTTGAGATTTTGTTTGTAGATTTGTACTTGTAGGTTTGGAGAAAATACAAAAGGTCACCTTTTACAGAAATAACATTGCTTCTGCACTGAAGTTCATCACCTTTACACAAAATATTATCACCTCTGGGACAAAGAAATTCACCTTTACAACAAACATCATTGTTGTCAATTAAAAGGGGGTCACCTCTGCATAGAATTTCGTCGCTTCTACACTTAATTCTATCATATGTGCATGTAATTCTATCACTTCTACACTTAATTATGTTGCCTTTGCATACAATTTTCTCTCTTCTACACTTAATTTGGTCGCATCTAAGCCAAATTATGTCGCTTTTGATTTAAATTATGTTGCTTTTAAGCTCTGTAATGTCACTTTTAAATCTGAAGAAAAGAATTTAAACAGAAAGCTAATTTCAATTTATGATGAATTGTAGATGGAAAGATTGAGGAAATGTAGGAAGATTACTTGCAGGCTTCCTGGTCATTTTACTCAAAAGGAGATTAAGAAGACAAATGCTTCTGTAAAGAAAAACCATGGGCAAATGAGATGGTAACAATTGGTAAAGTGGCTAAACATTTTGAAGTAGAAATGGTAACTTGCAGTAAAAATCAACTTAAATGCTTGATATTGTTGATTTCTTAACCTTGGATTGAGTGTGTTGGACTAACATTTGTGGAACTTGTTGATGATGCTAAGGAGTTGGAACTATTTCTAAGGTAAAACAAAATGCTAAAAATCTAAAAAATGTGCAATAATTGGCAAATGTGCATGCTCCTAACTCTTAATCTTTGATGTTACCTTCATTTAGAATTGATATTGTGGCATTTCAATTCAAATGCATAGAATAATTTAAAAATACCTTTGTTTGTGGATTTGAGATAGTATGCCTATTATCTCCCCTATCTTGGGTTACCAAAATGCCAAATCTATCAAAGTCTCCTTTGTTATTTAAGGTCTAAAAATGAACCGCATTCTCTTTTTGTTTGGAGGCTAAAGATAGTAGGGATATTCTCTCACCTTTTAGGTGATCAAAATATCAGACATATCTTAACCTCATTTAATTTCTAAGTAGTGCATTTTTCGCCATAGAAGGCTTGCCTCCCAAGAATTGCCTTGTGAGGCCGATGAGAGGGAACGACCCAAGTAGGACACAACCATTTAAGACATGGTAATCCAAACCACTCTAAAATAAAATGAATTCATCCTTACTGGGGTGAGTGACAAATTTTTGTGAACAATAGCCCTCCTCTAGTAGTCCTTCAGGATTGCGCAAAACTTTTATTTTATGATGGTGGGAGGCTCGCATATAGGGAGGAAAAACTCAAAGCTTTTTTGAATGGAATATTAAATACAACCTAGTTAAGTAGTAATCCTACCTCATTATCCATTACAAACAAAAATGTCCTTAGGTAGCTTGTTTGGATTGTTCTCTTTGTACAATACTTGTGGAAACAGTTCAAGAACATACACTTAATGTTATAGATTTTTGGGAAGAAAAAAGTGCTTGAGCGTGTTTTTTAGGTTGAAATGATCCTATCATTCAGAAGAATTCAATCATTTAAAACTAAAAACAAAAATTGAAAAATACCTTTTGGATACCTTTTTGAAGTAAAGTTCTTTTCAACCAAAAATGGGTTTTTAAAATTTTTCCATTGGTATACCTTCAAACTAGTTGGTAATCCACATTGTTCCATTTAAATCACATCAATTTCTAGGTGTTGTCAAATCATCCAAATCTTCGATTTTGAAAAATTCATCATCAAGGATTACATGTCCTTTTCTTAGAACCAATCGAATCAAGAGCCATCTTAAGTCTTCACCATAGAGATAGATATTTCTCTAATAGACTTCATCCTAGGACACACTTAGTTTTGGTCAAATCATCATTGGAACTTAACCATATCACTTGTTTTGATAAACTCAACCAAGATTTTTAAAACCAATACCATCGAGAAGACTTTAACTCAATAAATAACCCAAAAGTTAATTTCATGTCAGAAATGACAAGCTCTTACCATTTAAAAACATCTAATAGTAAGGTCACATTAGAAGTAATACCACTTCAAGAGATAAATCTACCTCAACACACGAGAATCAAAGCCAATAAGTTGATCAACTCCACCACATAAACTAAACACAAATAAATCAACTAAATATGGAGAACCTAGAGAATGAATGGGCTAGGGCCAACGAACAATAATGACTATAATCATATTGAAAATGGGTAAATAACATTAAAAAAAAAAGGTAAAGGAAGCTCAACATAGTCCTCAATTTATTAAAAAATTATGGAGAGAGTAATTAAAATGGACAAGGAAAGGTACTTCATGACCTTAGCACAACTAGGAGTCGAGTTTCCTCATGATTAAGATGTTTCAAAACTAAAACAAGATGAATATGAGGTAAATCCTATAGGGGCTTTAAACAAACACATTCAGTCCCTTCAACAAAAACTCAACGATTTGCAAAGAGAAACCTCCACAAAGAGGTATACCTTAGAAGGCATTTGTCCTTTTGCATTTGATAAAATTCTATGTATGGTGCATGTAGACTCCTTCTACACCATCATGCCTTGAACACCTCCCATGTTCACCCCTCAGATGTTTGATCATGCGTAGTGCTTCCCATTTTCAAAGGATCCGACGGCGACTGACCTGTGTTAGCATGTCAGAGTTTCTAGCCACTCCATGAAGAATTCACTCTCTCAAAGTTCTTCCATCCCACCACATCTCCTCCCAGACACCCAAACTCAAATGGGTTCCGCTGCTACATACTCAGGGAATATTCCTTCCCGTGAGGAATTCCATAACCAAGACCTCTCTAGACACTTGTTCCCTCTATGTCATTCGGATTGTGCTACACAATCATGGTGTCTCTCATCAAGCCACCATGGTTTTTTCTTTCGATCTTAGTTGGTAGACATGTTACGATTAATCAATCAGAAGGATATATTCATCCATGACACAAGGAATTTTGCAATCCATCTAGGATTTTTTGGCATGTCGATTGATTATAACAAAATTGTAATCATTCTTGATCACAACGACTGAGGGTTGTTCTATAAAATCCTGAAGGCTTTCATTTCAAAAGGGGTTGGAAATATTTGACTATGGTTCAAAAGGCAAGGAAACAAATTGTATTATTTGTAGAGGTTTTTCTTTCTAAGAACAAGACCCTATGGCGTTTTGACCAGGGGTGCATACTGCAACATATATTGTTTGGGGCATTCTCTCTCGCCTTGGCATGTTTTCTCTTAATAAATCATGGGGTGTCTATAGTCAGTGCCTTTTTTCATTTTTAATAATCATTGTATCATGTGCTAAACTCTCATAGGTGTGTTCCAGTTCTGTTATGTTTTCTATAGCCTGATCCTCAGGAAGGAGTTTTTTAGGAAGTGAAGTCTTCTCTTTCGACCCTCATTTGAACTATTTATGTATGTCGCGACATAGTGTCAAATATCGTGTCCCTTATTGAGGAGACAATTTGCACTTGTTTTAGGTGTTATGTGCCTTAATTTAGACCCTTCAAGATGCTTCTCACAATATGATTTGAATGTGTGAGCCCTATTTCCAATGAATTTGGCTTTTTGTTCTCCTTCCAACAATGAAGAGAATGTGGTGCACCGTGTCATGAGTGACTAACAACACAAAACTCTTACCAGGAAGGCCAAACCCCTACAAATACCACTTGAAAATTTCTTAGCCCGTCCAAGAAAGCTTTGATTCAATGTTTCGCCTCCCCTTATCTTAGGTTGTTTGATGAAGGTTGTCTTCTTCCCTTTCCCCAAACACCAAAAGAAGAGTTGGATTCTATAAAACTCCGGATCTTGTGTTGCAATGTGTATTCCTTCCCACTCCTATAACACTTCTAAAACTACCCCTTAAAGAGGCGCGAGCTGATTTAGGGGATCAACAGTTTTTCATGGCACCCTCGGTGGGACAAAGCTAAATGCATCCGCCAAAGTCAGTGCATACTTTGTTGTTAAATGAGAATGCAAAAATAAAGTGCAAATGACAAGAACCAGTTGGGGTCCACTTATGGTATGGACCCAAGTTACTACAATTTTTTTGATTGGGTTTCTCCTCAATCTTATCATGCAGATACAATCCCTAGCACACAGAAGATTTTGCTTGATCTTCAGTGTGAGCTGAGGATCATTGAGCTTGAAAAGAAGCAGAGTGTCCTTTGACATTCCTTGGCCATGCTCAAGGCCTTTGTTTAGGAACCGTGTTTGACAGAAGAACCTGTCATGGAGGATCACTTTCTACATGAAGAGGTTCCAAAAGTTTCATTTTCGACAGGAGATAAGCCTAATTAGAGTGATTTTTTGGAGTTCTTTTTCGAGTCCCTGATGTTGGACATGATTTCACTATTCAAGGGTAGATCAGTAGTTTGGCACTCAAAGCATAAAAATGAGCAAAGTCAATAAGACCCATAGCTGACACAGTCGAGTGAGACCCACAAGGAAGATAGCCCTCCCCTTCTATATCTAAAGTCTGATGATTATAGTCTTCTCTTTTTTGAGCTCCCCTATTTTGTTGAAGATGACGAGAATCATATTCTGAAAGTTTTGGAGGTTGTGGAGACTCCTTTGGAATAAGTATCACTATGGGAATCTCTCCATGAGCCCCTCAGTGAGAAAAGAGAAGAAGAGGATGATGACATACATTTCTTGGATTAGCTAGAAGCCTTTTGCGCTTCACTTGATGAATGTACTCCGACCATCTGGGTAGAGGCATCTCCTGCGTCACATATAACTAAACCACCAGTCGCCAAGCCCCAAGAGAACACCAACGTTCCTCCTACTGTACTCCTTTGAAAGAGATCTATGGGTGCCCAATCAGGTATTATTTGAAACTATTTGCTTGTCATCCCATTGTAGTCATTCTTATGTCAGAGCATGAAGAGAGTCTTGTCAAAGATCTTGAGATGAAGTCTCATGTGATGTCAGAGGAAGTGCCCAAGTCAAGTTTTAATTTTGTCACCTTTGACGTATCACACCCAAGAAAGGTAATACCCATGTTACATTTATTTTTCACAAATACTTTAGAGCTATTTATTGCAAAGAAAAAACCTAGGCTACAAGGTAGCCATTTCTCTAGTCTAGTAAATGGGTTCTTGTAAAAGTTTAGTTGTTAAGTTACTGTCAATAGTTAGGTTTATTTTGTTGGTTTGTTTCCCTTCTAATAAGTGCTACTGTGCAAGGCGGCACATTTCTAGTGTCCTATGTATAGTCGCCAATCCCTTGTTATTCGTAGTGGGTTTTTTCATTATTATTACCATGGTTTGTCAAAATTGTGAAAATTTAAACAATGATTTTATTTTATGTTGCACTAACCAATTTTCTTTGTTAAGAGCAAGTGTGCTAATGCAACAAGGTTTTCCCATTTTTCATGCGCGTTCTCAGAAAGGTATCCTCTGCCCCATCAACATTTTGTATATGATGGTGAATCCCTTTGTTGTGATATTTTGATTATTTAACCCAAACATTGAAGATTCATTTTAATTAAGACTTAAAGAATTAAACAATTCAAATCAATAAATGACAAGAAAATTATATGTAGACACTAAGATAAAGAGAGAAAAATTCATATATATATTTAACTGTGGTATCTATGTACATTTTAAAATTTTACAAAAAATGAACAAGATTTTATTCATCATTTACATTTATATCTCATAACATTTCTTTTCTTTTGAAAGAATTTGTTTTGGGGGGGCACGGGTCAGGCATCTCTAGAGCTAGGTCCATCTTCTCCCAAGTCATATTCATCCTCCTCTGAGTGCTCTTTTGAGTTGGAAGAATCCATTTCTCTTAACTCAGTAGGCTTGCTCGAATAGAATGCTCAGGTAGAATTTGTTTATCGCCTCCTCGACCATTTCCACACACGGGTTTAGGTATTTCTTAAAAAAATAAACCCTATGTCACACATAACAATGATGGATGTTGAGACGTCGAAAGAAAAAATTCATAACAAAAGGAACAAACGACACCTCCACTCCTGTCTCTAGGTAGATCTTCAAGTCGATTGCTAATGGAAACCCGACACCATCCCGAGCCACAATAAGCACAATCTCAAGCCCCCCACAAAGAATTATGTCAAACATACCCACTCTGAGGAAGATAATAACCTCCCTAGACTCCCCCAAGTCTAGTAGAGATCCCATGAACCTAGATGAAATGTCAATTTTAAGATAGTAATGATCCTAACTATGCATAAAGTCTTCACCCAACACCCTATTTAGGGAAGTGAGGACCAGTTTATTGTTCTTCCTAACCAATGATCCAGCCTATCATCATTGATGTGCGCTAGGAAGGGATCATGGGGCAATGGGTAGGTCAATCTTATGGGTGTATTCATATCTCTTGGCTACACATGCTAATCACTCACCCTTGCCTCTCAACGTCTTCTAAATGTTTATGCCACCTTTCAAATACGTTGCCCTTTTTATAGAGTAGTCGACCACCTCCACAAGCATTTTGCATTTACTCCACAATAGAGAGAATGTTACACCTTTTTGCAAAAGTAATTTGCATGTTTTCTAAGGATTTCCATCTATTTATTTCCTAAAACTACGAGCCCAGTTTTGGTTGTCAATAGTCCTGTCAAAGGAGATACATACTCCTTGAATTCTAAGAAAAGGTAACTGCATTTAATTTTGGTTTAAAATAAAAGATTATTTTTTATGTCCTTGCATACTAACATGTTTTATCTTTTCATTTAGCATTAATATCTATCATTTCAGGAAATTAGTGACATCCAACTGGATTTTTCATGCTCCTCATTTTAATACTTGTACTAATGGTGTTGAGATGTCCTTCTATTTGCTAGGTAAAAAATCAGAAAATGTTTTGGTACCACCTTGGCAGCCAACCTGGAAGAATGATGTCATAGTCATTCATTGCATACTAAAGCCAAAGAGGCAAAAATGGAAATAAAAGAAAGTAATAAAAGAAAACAAAGTGTAAATAAATGTAAAACTCAGGTAATGTTAACAACTCTACCGGTGCTATGGACGCCTGACTGGCAGTAGAGCCATGTTAATGACTATTAAGGTGATAAGCTTGTCAGGGCTATATATACTTGGCTAGAAGCGAGGCTCTATCTGATCGGCTATGGAACAAATCTCACCTACATAGTCTAATTTTTTTTTTTTAGGATAATCTAATTTCATTTTTTGACAAGATAATCTAATGTTGGATTAATTTCGTTGTCCCCGCAAGATATCAAATATAAAGTTTCATTACGAAGTTAGGATTAAACTTGGTCACTTGTTCTCTATTCTTGGTGTACCCCTTTCCTCTATGGATGTTGGTTTTGTCAATCTGTCTTGTTTGATTCAGATACATGATTTTTGGCATCCCTTGGCTAACCTTGCTTGTTCTTTTTTTTTTATCTCTTCTCTCTCTTTGTGGTTTTTTCTCTCGCAGATGGTCTCGCGCTTTGAACCCTCTAGTTTGACTGGTGCCTCAGATTTAATATTTTGGCTTTCTTTTAAAGAAAATCTTTGATCTTCGCTTTTGCTTGTAGGTTTCTGACACTTAAGACAATTATCCAACAACTCCCGAAGATAACCAATATGAGAGATCCAAAGGGAGTTGACTCCCCAACCCAATGGATAAGGCTTTGGTTTGTGTAACCAACATTCATGTGGTTTTATCTTGGCAAGCAGAGATCCCTTGAAATTTTCTAAAATATAGACTCCTTTATCGGCATGCCTCAAACACCTCCTTTGATCACCCCTCAGCCTTTTGGTCACGCGGAGTGCTTTGCATTTTCAAAGGATCTGATGACAACTGACACATTTTAGCCCATCAGAGTTTCTAGATGCTCCATAGAGAATGCACTCTCTCAAAGTTCTTCATCCCGCCACGTGTCTTCCTGAACACCCATGCTGAAATAGGGCCCACTAACATGTACTTAGGGAATATTCCTTACCATGAGGAATTCCATGACTAACAACTTCCTAGACAATTGTTCCTTCCACGTCATTCAGATTGGCATTTGCAATTATGGTGTCTTTGATCAAGCCTCTAGAGGTTTTTCTTTCGAGATTAGCTGGCAGGCATGCTACAATTAACCAATCAAAAGGATATATTCATCCGTAGCACAAGGATTTGAGCAATCCATGCCATATTTTTTGGAATATCAATTGATTGTAACAAAATTGTAATCTCTCTTGATCATGTTTACCGAAGGTTATTCTATAAAATCCCAGATGCTTGTATTTTAAAGGGGTTGGAAATATTGGAGTCTCGTTTACTAGGTGAGGAAACAAACTATACTATTTATAGAATTTTTTCTTTCTAAGAACAAGACCCTATAGCCTTTCGATGAGGGGTGCATACTACATAACATATATTTGTTGGGGCATTCTCTCTCGCCTTGGCTTGTTTTCTCTTAATAAATCATAGGGACTTTGTACTCGGTTCCTTTTCCTTTTTATCAGTCATTGTGTCATGTGTCAAACTCTCATAGGTTTGATCCACTTCTATTATGTTTTCTACAACCTTTTTCTCAAGGAGGTTTTAGGAAGTGAGGTATTCTTTTTTGACCCTTATTTGAACTATTTATGTCTCCCTCGACATAGTGTTGAATGTTCTGTGCCTTATAGAGGAGACTTGCACTTACTTTAGGAGTGGTGTGCCTTAATTGTACCCTTTCAGA
The DNA here is from genome assembly GCA_018584345.1 of Thuja plicata. Classification (NCBI taxonomy): domain Eukaryota; kingdom Viridiplantae; phylum Streptophyta; class Pinopsida; order Cupressales; family Cupressaceae; genus Thuja; species Thuja plicata. The sequence goes on from MU223643.1 coordinate 1,399,589, forward strand.
TGCCTCCCACGGAAAGATATGAATGTGTGAGCCATATTTCCAACAAATTTGGCTTCTTGTTATCTTGTGAATAATGAAGAGAACGTGGTGCACCGTGTTGTGAGTGAGTGACAAAAAAAACTCTGACCAGGAAGACCAAACCCCTACAAATACCACTTGACAAATTCCTAGCCTGTCCAACAAAACTTTGATTCAACATTTCACCTCCCCTTAGCTTAGGTTGTTTGATGAAGGTTATCTTCTTCCTTTTCCCCAAACAACAAAAGAAAAGTTGACTTCTATAAAACCCTGGAGGTTGTGTTGCAGGGCACACCCCATCCCACTCCTGCAACACTTCTGAAACTACCCCTTAAATAAGTGTGAGCCGATTTAGGGGGTCAACAATGTCTTTTCCACCCAATGTATAATTCCCTAAGTATGATAAATACATGGTTACAATAGATCCCCAAAATCACATTCAGGAATTTTGTACTCTAAGAATGGAATTCCTTGAGGAGAAAACATACCTAATGAGATTATTCCCCTGGAGTCTAGGTGGACAAGCGATGGAGTGGTTTTCCAAATGACCACCTGGAATTAAGACATTTGAAGAACTAGTGAACAAGCTTGTATCACAATACTCATATAAAATAGAACACGAGGTTACTATGTTAGACTTATGCAACACCAAACAAAGAAATGGAGTGTCGTTTCTAAACTTCCTATAAAGATGGAGGATAATCTATGCTAAATATCCTAGAAGTATACCAAAAAGGGAGAAAATGGATATTTTTATCAATAATTTGAATAGTGAGATGCACTTTGGTCTCTGAATGCAATGTCCTCCATCGTTTAGTAAAGTAATTAAGAATTGTGTTAAGATTGAGGATGTCCTAATAAGGAAGGGTGAGCTAAAATTTACAAGGAAAAAAAAAAATTTCAACCAATCACAATAACAATAATGACAAACCTAAATTTTGGTTGAAGAATAATATCAAAAACCTAGTAAACGATGGAATGGTAGAAGTTAATAACATCAAACCAAAACCATTCTATTTTTCTAGAAATTCCAACAATCAAGTGAATAATGTCAACCAACCAAACAATACACCATTTACTCACAAAAACACCAACCAAAACAATGAAAGACCAAGAACTTCATAATTCACCTCACCTCAAAGGAAGTTCACACCATTGGGGGAACCCCTTGATGTTGGAAGTCTTATATGGGAAAGCAAGATACTAAGAGGGGGGTGAATCATGATCTATAAAACTTTTACTCTATTGAAACAAACTGATTCAACATGTATATCATGAATCACATAAACATTAACTGTAATACTGTAATAGATCTAACTACTAATCACATCCATGATAAACACATAACACAAAGATTTGGTAACCCAAAAACCCTTGAAAGGTAAAACTGGGGGATGAGACCCACAAATCTTCACTACTGCACTAACAAAGTGTGCTTGTTAGGGCTACAAAGTTTTGATCACTTTTGATGAGCTACCCTTTGAGGGGTCTACCCTGTTAAGAGCTTACATATTTATTCAATCTACCTTGATTAAAGGATTTAAACTTACAACTAAGTAAGCACTTTGTTAGGCGATTTTCAAAGGTCTGTTAGGACCACTATGTTAAGAGATTTAGCCTTATTCACTTCCTAGAATGTATCAGTACCCGATCCTTCGGTTTGCACTCCAAATGATGATGATGGATCTCCTCTTTCCAACTCTTAATTGATCTCAAAATCTAATATAACTCTTTTCTGCCCTTTCACTGCTCTGTTGGTCACTCTGTCTTATCTATGCTTCTAATATACAAAACTCTGCTTCATATGCATACACACACGATCTCTTCTCCTCTATATCGATTAGGGTTTGAAGATTTCCTTATATAGATAATTTATGAAGCTTCCAAATAAAGATCAACGATCTAGATTTGTCACTTTTTTTGCTTAAGCATTCCTTTTTTTTGATTGGTTACATTGCTTGCATAGGGATTAATGATCTCTGCCATAGCGCGTAATTAACTCCATAAATGTCTTTAACAATCATTAAATCATACATATAAGTTGGCCAAAATGATTTACCTAAGTGTTTGTTCCATTCCAAACACATATACAAAAACTATCTTACTCGGGATATGAAAGCTCTGGTGTTCGGTCAAAACTATCTTACTCGGCATATCCATATGTTGTCACTCGGTACTAATTGTTCTATGTAACTTGGCATTCATTCTGCTCAGCAACTACTGAGTACTTGACACCCATTGAATTTCTCAATAGTAACTACTACTCGGTCCATACATGATATTTACACAAGTCAAATACATTATTTGGCCTTAGTGGGATGGCTCAATCACAGTGATGACTGGCCAACCTGGCTTAATAATGACTAAGTGTGTGACACTAATAGACAACATAACTTGGAGATCAACAATCTCCCCCTTTGACATTAGTGGCAAAAACACTTTGTCGATAATTTTCAGTACCCTAACAAAATAGTACTCAAGTACTCCAATACTCCCCCTAAGATTATAACTCCGTCTTCATAAAGACTTTTATACATATACATAACTTCTGACATACTCAAGACTTCAAAAATGAGTATTCAAAACTAACAAAACTGTATGTCATACCTTTCTGATCATATGCATTTTCAGCTATTTCCCTTGTCTTCATTAATTCCCCCCTTTTTTGTCACTGTTGGTTGCTGGGGGTGTTGGGATCAGAGAGTACTTACCCAAAAATGGTTTGTGGAGTTGTATAATCATTGCCAATACATTCTCCCAACTAGATCTCACAGACTCCAAAACTTGTAGTTTAACTTCTAGCTGAGCAGCTAGATCAACGAAACTTTCTGCTATAGAGAGAGGAGGATCTCTATGTACTAATTCCTTTATAGTTGTTAATTATCTCTACATGACCTCCAAATGAGGTATCAAAATGATTTAAATAGAGATTATTTTTTCCCTTATCTTACCATCATTAGCAATCAGCTTGACTAGTCTACCTTGGGCATGAGTCAACCTAGTTAAATGAATGGAGTTGGAACTTGCATCCATGCTCAAGGAATGTCCTGTTGAATTTAAATCTAATTGAAGCTTCTCAATAAGTTGTTGATTCTCCTTTGTAAAGAACTCTACATCACAAAGTTGTCTATATAAAGAATGAACATTTTGTACAACTTCCTCTAAGTTATTTACAAGATCACAAAGTGCAACCACTTCTTCATCCTCACTTTCTTCTGAATCATTGGATTGGTCCTCTTCATGACCTTGTGTGATCTGAAATGGTGCATTCTCCTTTTCTACTTGACCTAAAATTTTCTCAATATTTTTAACTATCTTCTTTCTTTTGCTCTCCATGGTTGCAGCCTTCAAGCCCATGGTTATCTTAGATTTGGCTTCTTCATACCTCCCAAATATCTTATCATTTTTGTCAATTTCTTCTGAGAGTAAAGTTGTGATTGTTGCAGATGTTTCATCAATATTTACCTCATAGGGCAATGGCCTCAACCATGCTACCCTCGATACTACTACTTGTACATAAGTAAAATTAGTATCAACAAAGAAATAGACATCATAATAATGTTTCTCTACTAATGATACAGGGATTCTGGTCCTTATTCTCATTTTCTTCTTGAATTCAACAAAGTAATTTTCCATAACATTATCAAATTTTTCTCCTAATTTCTTAATAAAATCATTTATTTGCAGTTTCACTGGTCCGTCCTGACTCCAGAAAACATCTCCTAAGGTAGGAAAAGTATTTTGCACATAGAAAAATATACATATTATCGGGGATCTGAACTTACACATTAAGTTCTTTGCTTTTTTGAGTGATGATAAATGCTCTACCAATTGAGTCATTTGCAGCTCAGCAAGATCATATGTGTGATCCTTCTTGACTATCTTCCATGCCTGGTCAACTGCAATACAAGGAACATTATCCAATCTGCTCGATTGATAAAATTTGTGTGCAATAACTCTTACTACAAAGTCAATTTCAGGATCTGTGACAATAGAGATTGCCATACCTCATTTGTTCCATTCTACCATAGTGTTTTCTTAAATCACTTCCTTATTCTAACATCACATATTTCTCTTTCTTTGTAGAATAGGGTATCGAAAAACTCAGCGAATAATTTCCTTGGTGATTTTTACTGGCCCATTCTCTAACCATAAATTCATATCGTGAACTCTGCTTAGAACTATTCTAATCCATTCAAATTTGAAGTCGCGAGGGAATTCTAGGGCATGAACTAACCCTTTGTCAGAAATGTGTTGGTGTTCATCCTTTAATGCTCCATCTACGCATAGTTTGTTATATGCTTGCCTCAACTCATAATCTCAAATCTCGCTAACTTTGCACATGTAGCATGCCCTCACATCATGAATCGTTAAAACCTTTGTCAGGATCAATGATAGGGCTCCCAAGAGATCTCCCTTAATCACAGTATCAGGTACAACTTGGAAATTCAGTGGTTCACATACATCACTCCTAACCAATTGAATATTATTTACCTCCTTGTCTTGCATCTTCACTCCAACAGATGAACTAATAACCATTTCTTCAAATTAGGGTTCATAAAATGGATTCTAAGTAACTCGGTAACAACAGGTCTTATCACTGCTTTACAGTGTTTGTTGATGATATGCAGTTGAATCTTCACATATTTTGCACAAATCACACTTTCAATCACCTTTGAATCACTCTGCAAATTCTCTTATCACTTGGTGAAATGAAAATGAACGGAAAAATTTATTATATAGACTCAAACAATCAAATTAGGTCTTCAATAAATGCTCCATACAATAGTAAGTGTAAAACAATTGTCTTGGTCCTTGTGTAATAGCTCAGTTAACTCATTCCATCACTCAATAAAAGTCATGACTCAGTCACTACTAACACTTCCACGCTTAACTCGGTCAATATATCAGCTTAGTCGTTATGGGGGCTCTACACATACTAAGAAACTCGGTTACCACAGACATTAATACTGATGCTCGGCATCAATTGTGCATATTAATTATTTTCTCGGTTCTTGCCTTAGATCTGTCCTAATGCATCTTAACTTATGTAGACATGGACTTTAATACATCTAATTTTAGGAACTGGTGTTAAATATAGCATTTGAAAAACATCTCCTTACATACCTTTTATGCTTAATTGGAAGTAGTGTGATCACCTGATCCATTAGATTGGGTGATCTTAGCTTCACTGGTTCCACTACTACTCATTTCTTCTTTCTTTCTCCATGTCTGATTCATCTAGTTCTTTATCTGATCAACAGTAGGTGCTAGTGCTCTGGTCCTATAGTCTCTCCTTGCATGACCAATCTTGTGACAACTATAACATACCAAACTTCCATTGATCCAACTATTGGATTCACCTCTAAAGTGTGTCCTTATACAATTTTTTGCAATATGACCATATTCACCACAATAATGACAACTATGCCTTGTATTGTAATCCCAATTGAATGTGTTACCTTTCCTAGGTGCATTTCCTTGTTTCTTGGATGTCCACTTAGATTTTGCATTGGATCTACAGTCTTGAGTTCTATGACTATACTTCTGGAAATTATAACAATGTCCCTGAAATCTAGGTGAAGTAGGTGTAATGCTAGTCTTTGACCTGCATTCATGTGCTTGATTTCTATGCTTCTTATAGTTAACAACAATATCCATTGAATTTAGGCTTAGGATTGGAATTACCATTCTTGCTTCGGAAAATGGTTTTTTTTGTGTCCTGGTTTCCCACAATGATGAAATGTAGGTTTGTTGTTCTTTGGCTTTGCATTCCTCTTTTCTCCACTCTTTGATGATTCTCCTTCTTCAGTAGATGATAGGTGCTCGGTATATCTAGTCCAGAGGTGTCATTGGTTCTTCTCGGTGATCTCATCAGTTCCTCGAAATATCTCATGGCTTCATTAGGTTTGTTCATCCTCTCAATGAGTCTCCTTTAAGACCTTAACTCATTTTTCAGTTGATTGTTCTGTAATCTCAGATATGTAATTTCAATGTCTTTCATGTTTACCTCTTGGTTTGCAGATAACAATTGGTTGACCATGTCCAACTGATTGTTAGTGAGCTTCTGCACATCACATGTCCTTTCATCAAGTCTAGTAGTCATTTGTCTCTTATCTTCTTCTGTCATTATCTTGTCTTCCTCAGTTTTATTTTTCTAATCAATCATCTCACATAGTGTTATTGATTGAGTTTCTTGTTCTATCTTTCGACTTTTGACTCGTTCATTCAGTGTGTTGTTTTTCTCCAATAGATTTGCACTTGCCACTTTAGTTCTTTGGAATTTCCATTATCAAATAAACCTTCAGTATCTTCTTCTTGATATTGAGTGTCATTTAGCTAAGTTGCCAATTATTTCCTTGCCTTTAAGGATTTCTTCAATTCCTCTCTTGATGTCTCAAGTTGTTGCAGTGCAAGATGGATGTCAGTCTTCTGATTCTCTACGATGTTTCCCAACTTTTTAACCTCCATCTCCAAGATCTTAACTCTCAAGTGGTTAGACTTCTTCTAAGAGAACAATGCTTTGATACCAATTGTTGGAAGTCTTATATAGGAAAGAAAGATACTAAGAGGGGGTGAATCAAGATCTATAAAATTTTTACTCTATTGAAACAAACTGATTCAACATGTATATCATGAATCATAAAAACATTAACTGCAACATTGTAATAGATCTAACTACTAATCACATCCATGATAAACACATAACACAAAGATTTGGTAACCCAGAAACCCTTGAAAGGTAAAACTGGGGTGGGGATAACACCCACAGATCTTCACTACTGCAACAACAAAGTGTGTTTGTTAGGGCTACAAAGTTTTGATCACTTTTGATGATCTAACCTTTAAGGGGTCTTCCATGTTAAGAGCTTACAGATTTATTCAATCTACCTTGATTAAAGGATTTAAACTTACAACTAAGTAAGCACTATGTTAGGAGATTTGCAAAGGTCTGTTAGGACCATTCTGTTAAGAGATTTAACCTGATTCACTTGCTAGAATGTATTAGCACATGATCCTTCGGTTTGCACTCCAAATGTTGATGAAGGATCTCCTCTTTCGAACTCTTAATTGATCTCAAAATTTGATATAACTCTTTTCTGCCCTTTCCCTTCTCTATTGGTCACTCTACCTTATCTATGCTTCTGATATACAAAACTCTTCTTCATACACATACACACACGATCTCTTCTCCTCTCTATAGATTAGGGTTTGAAGCTTTCCTTACATAGATAATTGATGAAGCTTCCATATAAAGATCAACAATCTAGATTCATCACTTTTGTCGCTTAAGCATTCCTATTTTTTGATTGGTTACATTGCTTGCATAGGGATTAATGATCTCTATCATAGCGCGTAATTTACTCCATAAATGTCTTTAATGATAATTAAATCATACATAGAATTTGGCCAAAATGGTTTACCTAACTGTTTGTGCCATTCCAAACACATATACAAAAACCGTCTTACTCGGCATATGAAAACTCTGGTGCTTAGTTAAAACTGTCTTACTCAGCATATCTATATGTTGTCACTCGACACTAACTATTCTATGAAACTCGGCATTCATTTTTCTTGGCAACTACTGAGTACTCGATGACCATTGACTTGCTCGATAGTAACTACTTTTTGGTCCATACATGATATTTACACAAGTCAAATACATTATTCGGCCTTGGTGGGATGGCTCAGTCGTAGTGATGACCGACCAACCTGACTTGATAATGACTAAGTGTGTGACACTTATAGACAACATAACTAGGAGATCAACACTTGATACAGCTTTAATAACACTCCTTAATAACAAGATAATCACCTTACCTGAATTAATAGGTTACGAACCCCAAGTAAAACCTTTATGGTGGAATGATTCCCACCATTGTGAGTATCAGAAACAAAGGTCACAAGGCAAACGAAATGCATGAGGTTCAAACATGTTGTGTAAGATCTAATTTATAATGGAATTTTTTAGATAGATGGACCAAAAAACAATGAAGATCACACAACATTTAAAACTCCATTCCTAAATCATGAAAAGGGAGAATCTTGAAATACAACCAAAAACAACAAGAAGGGGGCATATAAGTTTAAATTTACTCATAACTATGATAACACCATTAACTCATTGTCAAGTTTTGATAATTCCATTAGTTTCATAGTTATAAAAGACAAACAAGATAAAGAACATGCTAATGTATTCACTAGGGCGAAAACAATCAAAGTAACCTTAACATGAGCATCTAACAAGACAATCATGATTGAGCTCACATCTTCATTAAAACAATATAATTTGTTTGATTATCTTCTAAAAATTCCAACACAAATCTTGATGTTAGAATTATTGAAAATATCACCATATCATGATTAAGTCTTGCAAAAAGCCTTGGTGATACGAAGGTTCCAAATAACTTGGATGTAGACCAATTTTAAACCATGGTAGCTCATCTCATTGCACTACATTGTTTATCCTTCTCTGAGAAAGATGACATGTCCTTGAATCACCCCAAAAATCTGTCATTTCATAGTGAAGTTCTTATCAACAAGCATAGATTTAAAAGAGTCTTGATAGATGGAGGGTGTTGGTATTTTTTCTTGCAATCTCCTTTCCTAGATGAGATTTTGAGACCAAGTTGTGGGATTGGAAACCTAGGTCACAAACTCTACACCTGTAGCAGAAAGGAGACAAGAGAAAGCCAACATTGACAAGGTTCAAAGACCTTCTACACTTTGAGATCCACATCACTCAGGCGGGTATACCCAATCTACACACACATAAACCCCCGTGACAAACAATAGCTTACAGATATATAACTATGGAATAGCTTTCAAACCTATAGGTAACATGTACCTCAATGTTTTTACCAAATCTTATGTATTATCCCACTTGCACAAAGTATGTTTTAAAACCAAACCTACTCTAACTCTTTCTTAAAAACATGAAGGGAAAATATTTTCTTTGATGTTTTGAATTAATGGATCCCTAAAATACCCCAGATCCCACATAGACCAGTGCCTTATCCAATGTGCAACATATTCAAACATAACATTGTAAAAGAAGATTATGAACAAAGAAAACAACATAGTCTAATATGTCTAATGCCTTACATCAAACATACCCCATTAATCAATTTCTACTTATGGATCCACCAGTGTGTTCAAATATGCAACTACCTATTCAGACTATTTAACCCTCCCCTTGGAAGAGACCATGGAATAGACAATACATTAATCAACATCCAATGAAATATAAGTTTGACATATCCTTGATACCCAAACTTATACACATCTGAAAACAAATCTTAAATCCCAGTCATCCTCTAAATGACTCCATTGCTTATCAACAATGGACAAAACCAAAACACCCTTGATGCCTTAGTCTCTATGATTCAGAAAACAAAATGGAGACAACTTGATAAACAGTACAACAATACTGAAGTATTCATTCATAAAGCTTTCTATTACAATAGATGTTCTTCTTTGGAACCAGAAAGAGATCAAGAACACCCTATATGCATAGAAAAGGAAAAACATTTACAGAGGAACCACATTTGGAACCTGCCCTGAATTTTTACAGAGAAACAAGAACCCTACAATAGAGAAAAATAAGGAATAAATAGCTGATGGAAACCCTAGAAAAGATATCTATTTGACATATGTCCCTCCATATCTAATTTGATGCCAACTTTCTTTCCTCCAAACGACTAATATTTCTTCAAAAAATCCAAACAAGAATTTGATCTAATTTTCCAACCACCAAAGCTCATGAACAGATTCAAAATAATGGAAGAAATGACAAGGAGGCAACTAGGGTTACAAAAATTATGCAAATCTAATTAGAAAACCCTCAAATATCACTTCTCATCATAAATGCAGCATAAAAATATGCAGAGCCATCAGATTTTATCCCAGCAGCATCTAACGTTTGGATAAATATAACCCAGAAGATCAAATTTATCCACTTATTATCCAATAACATGAATCGCAAAGCCACCGCTTCAAAACCCTAGGAAACTATTTAAATATTTAAAAATATGTTTCATCGGTTACACTTGGCGTAGTTTACCCTATCGGCGGCCCAGATTAAAACTTGAAATCAACTTTAGAATGCCACCGTCAATCAACTTTTAAAAGCACCTGCGAGCACAACGGTCCCACCTAACATCTTTCATCAACCTAGACATGCGTCACCCAAGCGTGATGCCTCGAAGACTAAATATGGCTCATCTCCTGATTAAGGCATTACACATACCGCATGATCAAAACATAACAACTTTACCTTTATTGTCCTTTAAAAACCCGAACCCATTATCAAAGATGGCTATGTGTCAGCTGGGTGTAATGCTTCAAAGTATAAACATTATGTACCTTCCCTTCAAGGCAATGCGCCAACCACGCGATCAACTCCTAACTATTTGATCTTTACATTACCCTTAACCTTCGAGTAGGACCTACTTTGTGGTATGTGGCAACTCGGCACAATGCCTCAAAGACTAATCCTTGTGCATCTATTGTTCAAGGGAAAACATCGGCCCTCTGATCAAATCAAAATTGCACGATGCTTTACCTTTTCCTTTCTTTCGATCAGGTCCCAATGCATCCACGTGTCCTTTAGGCACAATGCCTTAATGAATAAAAACAATGCATCTTTTGTTCCAGGAAATGCGTCGACCATTGGATTAGATATGATCTTCTTTCTGTTTAGCTTTATCTTCAACCCGAGTATGGCCCACCATGGATACGTGTCTTTCAAGCGCGATGCCACAAAGGTTTAAACATTGTGCAACTTCCGTTCAAGGCATTATGCCTACCATTTTATTGAATCTGATTTGATGATCCTGCATCAATATTACAACCCTAACCGTATCCCATCATGTGCTACGTGGCGCAAAGGTGTGAACTCGCGATGAATAACTTTTGTGCATCTTGATCTTTATGGGATCACGCCCACCATCAAATGAAAGAAGATTTTCTCGAAGCTTATTTCCTTTAGCCTAGCCACTTTCCACATGTCGCTTAGTTGTGTTTCCACAAAGGATATTCAGGCTGCATCTTTTGATCGTGGGATCATGCCAGTCATTGGATGAACCTAGATCTGACCGTCCTTTAACCTTTTGTTGGACAGATGCTTGCTGCACTGTGTCGCCCTCTCACTTTCTCCATGTGGAACCCTTTGATTCAATGAGACCTCTGCCACCTCACCATCCTATTTGGTTGGCCCTACCACATGTCACAACTGATCCATCACGTGATCCGACTGGACTTGTGTGACCTTGATCATGCCATAACGCCTTGCCGACACCTATCAAATTTTCAACCATGTTACATGGGTGCGGGCCCAAAAAATTATCTTCATGTCTGCCAGATGGCTGCCACTAACCATCATCTTCAAACCGTTGACCAAAAATTCATGTACCTTTCAACACCTAACCATTTGCGGTCTTAGTTATAAAAATATTAAGTTCTTCCTCATCACCGCCAATATGGGACAAAGGACTTAGGGTACCTCCTGAACCAAAAATAGAGCAAAGAAAACAAAGCAAACTCTGACCAAATCCATCCTTCTTGACTGTGCAAAAACAAACCAAGGGCAACAAAAATTTCCTCCCACGACCCTCTGCAACCTTCTCACACAAAACAGAGAACAAAACGCCTTGCAAACTAAATATTTTCACCATGAAAGAAGGTTGAAGCTCTACATAAGTTTCAAGATGGTACTCACATAAATGAGTACCAACAGAGCGGATGACTTGAACATATGTAGTCTAAACTTGATCAAATCCTTGGTATATTATGAAAATGTTGTTGATCCTAAGATAAAAATCACTATTAAAGCCTATGATGATGAAGAAAGCTCATGCAATGGCCTTGTGGTTATATCAATCCAAGTTGGTCCAATCCAAAATGAAATAGTGTGCCAAGTATTAGATTTAAATTTGGCATACAACATATTGTTGAGTAGACCATGGATTCACGAGATGTAGATGGTTCCTTCAACATATTACCAATGTGTGAAGTTTCCCTATCTTAGTCAAGAGATAACCATCAACGATGACCTCAACCCTTTTCAATATTGTAATAATGTAAAACCTATCACAAATTCTTTGGTAAAACATAATAGAGAAGTCTCCATACCTGATACCTCACATGAACAAAACAGAGAAGAGGTTATTAATTCAAGTTCGACATCCAAGGGAAATGAAAGAGAGTAAAAATGCTAATTCCTCTAGTTTAAATAGCGAAAAGTCTAGTTCCTATAGGCTAAATACATCAAACAAGGATAAAGAAAAAGAGTCAATTCCTTCAAAATATGAAAAGGGAAAATAAAGAGAGGCGCATTTCTTGAATATGAACATACTAATGAGGGATTTTGAGAATAAATTGAAGTTTCATCATAAAGGAGCAGGAGAATATTACTTTTCAATGATAAATTACTACCTTCTCCTAGGTCTTATGGAATACCTTCAACATCACAAATTAAAGAACCTTCACTTCCTCAAAAATACAGTGACACTTTTGTAAGGCCTAACACATCCTTGGTAGTAAGACAAGATGATAATGAAATCCTCAAGTGGTCGTACAAAGATGAAGAAAAAAAATCAAGTGAAATAATACAACATATTAGTATTCTCACATCAATATGAGAAGGGCTTTGAAATCATGTAGAAGATGGGGTATCAAGGATTGGGTCCTCTTGGAAAGAGAAAAGAAGGAATAGTAGAACCTCTACAAGCCACCTTCAGGTCTAAAAAAAGAGAAAATTGGAGTAATATATCTTGAATTTGGTCATAGAAAGAAGAATTACCCTCATATCCATGAGAAAATTCTCAAGCTACAATCAGATAGTGATGACAACTCTACACAGTGGGAATGAGATTCTTTATCTGAAGAGTTTTGTCATGACAAGGAAGTGGATATCATTCATTCCTATGCACCTACATTTATACAAGAAGAGAGGTATCCTCAAGGAGTGATAGAAAATCAAATACAACCATACATACCCTCATTTCTAGAAGGACAAATTTTGGGGTATACACTACTAGATAACGGATCACAATACATAGAAGAATACTCAAGTGAGGAAGAAAAAGATCCAATCTCTATGGACCATCTTGATGAAGCCCACATTATTGACCTTATTGATACAATGTGTGAGGTAGACCATAATACCATAAGAACCTTAACCATAATAGACCTAAACCCAACCAATGATCCTTTACCTTTACTACATGCCAAACTCATTGATTGGGAACTAACTGAATCAGCCGAAATGGACACCTTTCAAAATGATTATTCCATCGCCTTGTACCTTACACAGTTGAACCATCTTCCACCATAGAAATTTATCAAGAAGTATCAATAAAGGGAGATGTCAAATCTCTTAGTAGAAAAATTAAAGAGAAAAATCAAAGATCTAGTGGTGAAAACCACCATGTGACAATACTAGATCACAAAAAAGTAAAAGTCAAAGATGAATCTGAAGATGAAAACCTCATCGAGGCATCGAAGGATGAGAGACTGGACATACTTCCACAACATTATGAAGAAATATCTTCCATCTTCATAGAACCAACAGAGAAAGTGAATATTGGAATAGAAGAAGACCCCAAGATCATCAATTTAGCAGTATCCCTATCTAGAGAAGAATGACAACAATTTGTAGATTTCTTCAAGGAAAGGAAAATAAATTTTGATCGGTCATATGTCGACATGCTTGGGTTAGATCCTAATTTGATAATGCACCATTTGAATATTGCTCCAAGATTTAAGCCAGTGAAACAAAAGCTAAGGAAAATGCACCCACATGTGGCATTACTAGTAAAAGAAGAATTGAAGAAACTCTTAGATACTGAATTCAATCAGTTCATTACTTATGTTGAATGGATTTCAAACATTGTACTAGTTTCTAATCCTGAAAAATAGTTTAAGATTTTTCACAGGCTTCAGAGACTTAAATAAAGCATGTCCAAAAGATGACATTCCACTTCTGAGCACTGATAATATTGTAGATCTTACAACTAGACACTCTATGTTATCACTAATGGAAGGATTTTCCAGCTATAACTAGATAAATATTGCACTAGAAGATAAGGATAAGACAACCTTTACATGTTCTTTGCATACTTTCTGTTGGAATGTTATGTCCTCCAGTCTAAAAAATGTTGGAGCAACTTACCAAAGAACAATGACCGCAATTTTCCATGATATGATGCATACCTTCATGGAATATTATGTCAATTATATTTAGCCAAGTCCTCTACCAAAGAATAACATCTACCAATCTTGGATAAAATCTTTACAAGGCTTGAAAATTTCAAGGTTAGGCTAAACCGAAAAATGTACATTTGGGAAAAAATAAGGAAAACTTCTTAGATATATTGTTTCAGAAAAGGGAATTGAAGTTTATCCAACAAAAGTGAAGACTGACATGGAAATGGGACCTCCAAGGAGCATAAGCTAATCAAGATCATTGCAAGGGATAATTCAATCAATAAGAAGATTTATAGACCAACTAGCTGAAAAGTGTCAATTTTTCACTCAAATGCTACATAAAGACACTTCTTTTAAGTGGGACACCGGGTTTGATGAAGCCTTTTATGTACTCAAGAAATATTTGATGAATCCTCCAATATTGATGGCTCCTATACCAGGCAAACCTTTGTTACTCTACATTTCAACAAAAGAGAATTCATTAGGAGTCTTTATCCCAACAAGATGAGCAAGGAAAAGAAAAGGCTATCTACTACATTAGTAGAACTTTAGTCAAGTATGAACTCAACTACACCTTCATAGAAAGAGAATATTTAGCAGTGGTATTTTATTCCCAAAATAAATGCAATAAATATTAGAACATCAAGTCAAACTAATTGCTAAGATAGATCCTTTGAAATATATTCTTACGATATCACCTCTCAATGGATGGTTATCTAAATGGGTAAGGATCCAGAGTGAATTTGATAAATAGTATGTGGATCAAAGAGCAATATGTTGTGGCTTTTGGTCTTTTTCTTTCCCTAGGATTGTGGCCTTTGCAATTCTTCTCATTCTGAGCTCTCTTAGGTGTCTTTCGGGCTAGTATAGCTCGAGTTATAGTCTTTTCAAGGTCCTGTTGATGGAGTTTTTCAGACAGACTGCACGTCTTTGAGAAATCTTTAAAAGGTGGGCTTTTTCTTGTCAGTTGCATAAATCAGAAGTTTATTTTATATGCAAAGTGGATTTTATCCTCCATTTTAAAATTTCATGTCATTCTGTGGAGTTTTGCTTAGAAATTTTAATGATAGCAGGTGTTTGAATCACATCCGCATATCCAGTCGTTAAAATTTTGAAGTCGCATATGAAGATTTTAAGTTCTTTCTTCATTAAAAATAGACTCTTTAATAATATTTTCATTATATGCATATGTTTTTAAAAGTTTTATTTTATTAAGTGACAAGACGAAGGATAAAATTTATAAATGAAATCAAAATTCATTTATAAGTTTTATGGTTTAAATGAGTTTTTTCTTAAAATACATTTAAAACTCATTTCAAATTTCCTAATGGTGGCGTCTTTTTGTTTCGCTCATAAAACATATGCAAAGAAGTCTTTAAAGAATATGTTTTCATTTGAACGTCATTCTTTACTTCATATTACATATTATGTTATATGTTAAAACAAAATGCTAAATCCTTAAAAAAGCTGTGGTTTTCTTTATGACCTTGACATTGGATGTAAAGCATATTTAAAAAAAAATGATGTGGTAGCCTTTATTAAAGACGTGGGATCTCTTTAAGTGAAGTGGCATTAAATTTTGTATCTATAGCATATCATTTCATATGTTATAGCATATGCAATATGTTTTTTTTAGAACCTGCGGCTTGTCTTAGCTAAGGCGTCATTTTTGAAAGTAGATGCATATCATTTTAAATAATAAAACATATGCATTTATTCCTTTAAAGCCCATGCCAAACTTTATGAGCATTGTTTTAATGAAAATGTCTGTTGTAAAGCCTACGGTTCATGTATCGTGCTTGCTAAAACCCGTCCAGAAAATGACCAAGGATTTTGAGATGAAAACGCCACTTTAAAATCCGTTTCTAACCATTTAAAGCTAGGGTTTTTTTTGTTGGAATTCATCGTGTTTGGATAGGAGTCTTTTTCATCTGCAAACACGTGCCCTAACTCACGCTTTTCCTTGCAATAGTTTCACGTTTTGCTCCAACACTGGAGATCGCATTCATGGTGGGAGTGGTTCAGTTTGTTGGTCTATTATTTCCTCTAAATATCCACGTGAGAGGGTCTTCTTTACACATTTTTGTTGAAGCTCAAAACACTTTTTGAAGTTTTGAAGGCATTTGTGTTTGAAATTTTTTAGCGGGATTTACTAGCTGTTTTCTTGGTTTGCCCATGCGGTGTTCTTTCTTTTTCTTGGCCACTTTACTTGAAGTCTTTCATAGTTTTATGCTTCCATGGTTTTCTGCGTTTGATCTTCTTTGTAGCTATGATGATCTACTCATTGATGATTGAATGAGTCTTTGAAAATGCTTCACGCTCTTTGCCTAGTACTCAGAAATTCAGAATCTTGCCAATGTTCACAAGTTGTAAATGATGGAAAGGATGAGGACTATGAGATTGAAAGCTTAGTTTATAAGTTGGAAATTGTTAACATTCAACTTCTTCTATGGAAATCAGTCCCTTGTGAGCTTAACCAGATATTCTTACACATTCATCTTCAATTATAATAACCCGCATGAATTCTGCTGAAAGAAAAAGACAAAAGAGAGTCCTCAAATCTCTTTTTAGAAGAATCAAAGGTATTCATGTTGAGGCTATAGTAAAAGATTGAGATGCTCGAGAACATGGAGAAACTATGGCATAATACAATATGAAGATATATTGAAAGAAAGTGCAACTATGGTTTACAAATGAAGTTTACAACATGAAGTTCTTCCCCAAAATGGTACAAAAGGAAATGTCAATGAAGCCATGTTCTTCTAGCAAGAAGTTTCATGCCATGAAGCTGTGTTCAGATCCTTGCACATAGTGGTTTAAACATTTGGAGCGGAAAGTATATAGCAATGCTTGTTTGCTTCTAAAAACAAAATCATTCTCTTTTGGTCATACAAAGAGTATTCAAGTTATGCAGTTCATAGAAGCAAAGGAGTTAGGTGATCAAGCTGTGAATGTCCATGATAAGAGAAATACTACTAGTACATTGCAAAAGCAATCATAACAGTAGCAGCTGCATCTAGATTCCTAATTACTCTGTGGTGATGGATTATTTGGAAGCATCAATGACTAATACATGTCTACAATCTTCTTGATTTTCTAGATCATTTTCAAGCAATAAAAAATTAAGGGAAATAGCAGTCCCAAAGTGCACATGACAGTGAACAGCAAGGTCTCAAGAGAATAAGTAATTAAAAGACAACAAAATCAAAGTAAGAGGACCGTAGTCATTGTTTTATGAAAGAGTATAAAAAACAATGGATTTTTTAGTATTAGAAGGCAATGTTTATAAGGATCCTAGTGAGACAACTAATCTCAGTAGCAAGAAAGGGGAAAGAATGTGCAACTTCAATGAAAAATTGTTACAAATTGAAGGGAGATGCTTTTAGTATTCAACATTCTCATGGTTGATATCATAAGCTCTATAATCATTCAACAAAGGCTCCTACAGATAACTTCCCCTTAAAATCTTGTTCTTCCCCTTTTATATGCGAGTTGAAGAGATGCATGTTCTTCCCGTGAAAAAGCTCAAGTTCATTTACAGATGGAGTTAAAACCCCCGTCCGAAGGTTTGTCTTGTATAAACAAGACCAAGTGCTGCCCTATATGCAAAATGTGATAAAAAACCCACCTTTTTAACATTTACATGTCAAAAGATAAAAGTAAACCACCAATATGCAAGATGCAATAAAAAGCCCACTTTTCATTTTCATATTCATATGCATTTGTCTCTAAAAAGAACACCATGCACATGACATGTTCGTTCATGAGCTGCAAATGATTCCAAAAACCCCACCTTGCATATTGAACATTTGCTCATGCATATATGCGTCAATGTATTCATTTTATCAAACTCAAAGTTTGTTGTCCGCATACATGCAGTACCTTCAAAATACTGAGTTCTTCCCTATATACATTATGGATTGAAAAACTCACTTCTGTCATAATGTTCATACTTATATATCAAAGAAGAATTCCAGTTTTCCAATATGCAAAACCATCAAAAAATCTCACCTTCTTGTGTCCTTTTATGACCTTTCATGAGGTGCATGCTCTTCTCCTCAAATAATGAGGAGTCATGTTGCAAGAAGAAAATTACTTCCCATACGGTTGCAAGTTGAAGAAAGATCTTCAAATGATCTTCTCATGGCACAAGGATACAAAGAAAGAGCAATCATATGATGGAGCCAGAAAGAGAAGTGAAAAGTGTGAAATGATTGCAGGCATAGAATGCTTTCAAAACTGAAACAGAAAGACACAAAGATGCATCTCAGTGATCACCTCAATGATGCAAAGAAATCAAGGATAGAGATTCACGTTCTGATTCTAGATGCTTTCACCCAACCAGAACATATCACTCATCGGGCATCCTGTAGCAATATAAAGATCGACAAAGGATGATGCAAATAGATGTCGTGTCTTGTCAGACACTTCGATGTTTTCTTTATGCATTTTGTAAAAGTGTAGAATCTTTGACATATTACACAATAATATGTAAAGTAGTCTCATGTAATCATGTTGCAAGGACACTAGGTCCTGCAGCATTGAATAAGTCAAAATTAGTTAGTTGTAGATAAGCTTTTACTAGGTCAAAGTTAGTCAGTTAAAGGATAAGAATTGAATAAGTCAAAGTGGTTGAGGGTTTCCCCTTTCATCTCTACTTTTCTCTATCCTCTTTTCTTATATAAAGGAGGGAGCTCATTGTAATCTTTCATCTTTTGTTTGTGCAAATAAACTATAGGCAAAACTCTTGAAAACTGAAAACTTTGTGTTTCATTGTAAGAGAGTTAAGCATTTGAATAAAGGAATAGAGATTGACAGACTTTGTGTTGTTGTCTTGAAAATCAATGAATGTATTCTTATGTTGCATTTGTCGATCCTTGTTCAAATTAAATAGTTTCTTTGTTTAAATCATCGGAGCATCTTTAATCCAAGTTTTCTAAAAACTTTGTGTTTCAGGAAATCGGGGTTACTATAGAAACTAGTGGCTGAAATACTCCAAGGACTGAAGACTTTGGGCTTCAATATTGGACAAGAGATTAGAATACTTATTTGAGGTGAGGACAGGAGACTTTGAGCTCATTGTATCACTTCATCTTTAGATAAATCAATTGTTGCCTCGTTTGATTGTTCTTAAGTCAATCATCGAGTCACCTGTATTATTGTTGCAAGTTGAACTGTATGTGTTATAGTTCAGTTCTACTTGAAGCCACCTGCAGTAAGAAGGGAACCTCCCCTATTGCTAAGAGGAGAGAGAAATCTCACATACTGCTGCCTAAAACACACGTTTTGCAAGTTGTAGTCTTAGTGACTTGCAAAATATTTAGCCAACACAATAAAAGGAAAAGTAATAGAAGAACAACTAGATGAAGCACCCATATCAAGTGAAGATCCAATGCAAATGGATTTTCCTAATTCAAACATCCTAACAATTGTACCTTAAACATGGAAGTTATATTTTGACGGGTCATATACTCAACATGGCTCGGGGGCAAGATTATTTTTATCACACCGCAAGGTTATACCATACCGAAGTCTTATAATCTTTTGTCTCCATGTATGAACAAAATAACTAAATATGAGACACTAGTGATTGGGATAAAAATGGCCTTAGAATGGAGGATTACAAAACTTAAATCTTTGGGGATTCATAACTAGTAATTAACTAGATAAATGATGAATATCAAACTAAGGATGATAAACTCATACCTTACAAGAGAATGGTTGATGATCTGAAGAAGTATTTTGTGCTAATCACATTTGAATAAAATCCTAAGAGTAGAGAGAAGAGTGATTGAGGCTATGGATACCTTGGATTCACTACTTTAGTTACTAGACCAAAATGCGAGATATGAGTTCCTGGTGGAAGAATTGGTAAAACATGTCTATGATGATCTTGAATCCTACATTGTATGCTTACTTGTAGGTATCTTACCCTTAAAACAATCTCAAAACCAAAAGATAAATTTCATGCACCAAACATCCCGATATACGTTACTATCTGATACATTGTATCAAAGAGGTCTTGACAAGACCTTACTTAGATGTTTACAGAGTGTAAAATATGACACTTATTTACAAGAGATTCATGAGGGTATTTGTGGTTCACATTCTAGTGGTTTAACCTTGGCAAAGAAACTTATTAGAATTGGGTATTATTGACCATCTATGGAGAAGGATGTTTTTCAGTTTGAAAAAACCTTTCAAAAGTGCTAATTTTGTTCAAATTTGATACATGTGTGAGCACAAGAGTTACATCCATTGACTACATCATGACCATTTTATCAATGGAGTTTTGACTTCATAGGAATGGTGTATCCTCTCTCGTCAAATAGCCACAAATATGTAATCACAACAATATAATACTTTACCAAGTGGGTTGAATCCATACCTCTCTCTACCGCAATTAGAAAACAAATATCAATGTTTATGTAGAATTACATAATTTTTCGATATGGTATACCCTATTCTATCATAAAAAATAATAGAAAGTAATTCAAGAATAAGGATGTAACATAATTATGTGAGAAATTCAACATCATTCAACATTTCTCTTCAATATATTACCCACAAGGAAATGAACAAGCAAAAACTTCTAATAAAAACATCCTTAAAATACTTAAAAAGAAAGTTGATAATTTAGGTAGAGATTGGCATATTTAGTTGAATCCAACATTATGAGCTTATAGGACAAGTATCAAAACACCTATAGGAGCTAAAACTTTTTCCTTAGTCTATGGAGTATAAGTAGTTTTACCTTTAGAGGTAAAAATACCATCACTTAGGGTTTCATTACATGGCATATTGACCAATGAAGACTACAAGGTTTCTAGATTGCAAGAACTAGCATTGCTTGAGGAATGTCAACACCAAACATAAGACAAATTTAAGGTTTATCAAAAGAGAATGTCAAGAAACTGCATTAAGAAGATCAAACCTAGAGAATTTCAAGTTGGAGATCTAGTTCTAAGAGAAAATCCACGAAATCAATAAGATAGGGAAAAGAAAGGAAAATTTGAAGCAAATTGGCTAGGACCTTTTGTCATTACATCATCCTATGGATCAGAGACTTACAAATTAGCTACATGTGAGGGAGATGAAATACAAGAACCTATCAATATTATCCACCTTAAGAGGTTATATATTTAATTAGTTAAAAGAGTATCAAAAATCTCTTTGACGGTACCGGTTTATGAAAGAGATCTTGAAGAAATTAAAAAAAATGGAAAAAGGCCTAAAGAAATCATTATCTTAGTGAAAACTTGTCAAACAGGCGCCTTGATAATAAAGAAAAAAATGAAAAAATGAAACTTACAAAAAAAGTGTAAAATAGAAAAAGAAAGAAAAACATAAAAAAAAATGCAATAAATCCAAGTAGTGAAATTGGGAAAATAGGCGCTACTTGTTCCAAGTTAAGATTATCTATCTATCAAGTACTGCTACATTTGCATCCTTGTGTGTATTTCTGTTACCATTGTACATATTTGTCTGTGTTTCGCCATTCATGTACATAGTCATAATAAACCCCCACCTGCATAGCTAAGTTGTCCAAATAAAGCTTTTATTGTGGTTTGGAATTTTTTCCTTGGTCCATCATTATTGTCAAATCAAACTAGGGAAAAAATCCAAACTTAGTGAGCTCATCAAAACAGACACAAGCATGATACAAATGTCTCATTAAGATCAAGATTCATCACCTTTTTAGCAAATCCAACCTCCAAACATCTAAAATCAAACATCAAATCAGAAAACCTGACATTAAGTCTAACAGAAACCAAAATTGGGATCTAAAGGACAAATGAATGAATTCTTATGAAAAATGGATCAGATTAAAAATATAAATATTTCAAAGTATTTGTTTCTGGGTTTTTGAAATCATGTCTTTTTAGCAACTCTATTATGTCTTGGACTAGAGAAGCAATGATGGAGCATGGTATTTTATTATTCTTTTGCTTGTAGAGTTAATTTGTATTAGTGTGCAAATCAATCTAAAGACCTGATCATTCAAGTATCGTTGATGACATTTTCATATAAAAAAGATTAATTCTTTGTTTGTTTACGCAATAGATACCTAGGTCATCTTGATTCCTTTTACCTCAATGCTGGTATTAACTTGAAACATAAAAACTGATGAAAACAATATTCATATCATCGTGATTCAAAATCAGTGGTGGTTGTACCTAACAGTATTCATACCATCATGATTCAAAATTAGTGGATGTTGTACCTATGGCAATGTTGCAAATAGCTCAATGGTGATAAATGGAAAATTAAACGATTCAGTCAAAAGTGACAACCTTCCCATTTCATTTGCATTTGCATTCATGAGTAGATTTAAATCTTGCATTGTTACATCATTATGGGATTTCTCAAGGGGAAACACTCAACATTCAAATCACACAATTCTACTTTAGATGGAATATATTGGACTTTAACAAAAACAAAACAATGCATATCATTTTCATTTAGGTTCATTAAGTTCATGCATCTCATTATGTATCTAAGTATTGTCATTATTTATCATCATTAAGTGCATTTCATTTTCATTTAGGCGCATTTTCATTGAGCGTTATATTAAATTACTTCTCAATACTCATCATCCATAAGTGCATATCATAAACATTTAGATGCATTACATTCATATATATGTTACATTTCATTAATCATTAAATTCATCTAAGTGCATCTACGAAAATTGAGTGCATTGCATCATTACTAAACCATCATCATATACATAAAGCATTGCATAATCATATGGAACCATTGCATACATAGAAATAAAACAATCATATAAACATATTCCATACATTATCTATCTAACTAAGTCATCCATCTAAACATCTAAACAAATACATATCCATTTGCATCCATACATAAGCATCTAACCAAAGTAAATGCATCAATACATTAAACATACAAGCAAAGTAAATGCATCCATACATTTTGCATATAAAAACACAAAAACATGCATATAAATAGAGCCATATAGAAAGGTATCCATCATAAGTATCACTACATATAGATTATCAAATCATAAAGTCTAATATGTAATGACATCAAAGGGAGAATAAATCGTGAGAATCAATAAGGGGGTGAGAGAACAATATCAAATGTCCATATTAGTAAAGTACATCAAGGTACATTGAGATACATCATCAAAGTCCAAAATAAATATCATCAAGAAGTAAGTGTACATCATCAAGGATCATGCCGAAAAAATGATCTAAGTCTGACCATAATCTGTGCCAGCATAAGAACCTGCACTTGTAGAAGGATTTGTACTAGTCCCCACATCTGGATCACCTAGTCGTCTAGGTGATGGAACTATACCTTCCTGTGGCCTTGTTTGATTGGGTTCCTGACTACTCTATCCCTACTGCATAGCTCGTATCTGAGCTACCTTTGTAACTAAAGTTTGAATCTAACCTAATGCCTATGCTAGCTGACCTTGTAGTGCTATCATCCCTGCCTATAGCATATGCACATCCTGACTGACTGCACGGGGTCCGCGAGCTAGCCATCCCTGTGCCAAAATAGGACCACCACCACTATGAACTCCATCCTGACCACCGTAGCCTCCATCCCGACCTCCAAGATGATCACCATCCCCTTCACCTTGAACACCTCCACCCTTTCTTGTAGGAGCTATAACAACTCCATCTCTACCTCTGACAACTCTAGTAGGAGCACCGCCAACAACCCTACCACCTCCTCTTCCAACTCTACCACCTTTGGGTCTGTTAGGGTTTTTTATTATATGAACCACAGTGCTTGAAATGACTACTTGAACACCATGCCTTCTAATACTGATTCAGAGACAAGAAAAGCCTAATTGCTAAGGACTGGATAAGGTCCTTCTTCGTTTTTGAGCTCCACATATACT
>MU223643.1:1435591-1460225 GCA_018584345.1 Thuja plicata
GCAAAGTAGGGCATTTGGATTTTCAGGAAAACACACTTTGTAGAACTGAATACACTTTGTGAAAATTGCAAATGGAGTGAGCCTGGAAACTTGGTCAAACGGATTGGTAGGAGTCTATAAATCTTCAGGTAGGTACACTCCTATTTTTACAATATGAGGGACAACTCAATTATCCAAAATGTTCACCCGGGTACAGACTTTCAAGACCTCAAAGTAGGTCACTTACCAATTCTGAACTTGAATACACAGGAAATCAGAATTAATCACTATCAGAATGGTTCTTGAAAACTTATCATCTGAATTCATAAAGATCTGTAGACTGGAAAATATGGAGTGTGTGACCAATGGAACACAGTACAAAAGGAATTTTCTCAATTGGATGAATTGGTCAAAAGTTGTAACATGTCAAAATGGGCTATTCAGATTTCTAGACAAGACAAAAATGCAGACAGTTCATGAACAACCAACTTTGGGAAGTATGAAAACTTATTAAACGGATTCGGAATGATCTGAGATCTAAAACATAAGCTCTTTGACATGCATGGAACACATTCCCAAAGTGGCGAACTATGAAACTCAACAGGGTGTAAGATACTAAGAAGCAAAGTAGGCTCCGGACAGCAAATTGACAATTAGCAAAATGCAGAATTAGGTGACCCCCTCAGAATGACTACTCCCTAAACATGTCAGAACTGGAAATCAGGAGCTGGGATCCACTGCATATGTTAAATGAAAGGCATTAAATCCTCTTCCAAATTTGTATCTCATGAAAATCATCTAGGCACCCTTTTCAAGCACTCTAACTGAGCCTTCTTACACAATTTTTCAAGGGTACTTACTTTGCTCAACTGAAAAATTTACATGGTCACTCCAAATTTGTTCCAAATTTAGGATTACCATCAGGGTCCCTCGCCTCTAGCTCTACCTCCTCAGACCCTAGGACCCCCCCATTTTCAAGGTCGACCATCATCATCATCGTCATCATCAGACTCATCAAAACCAGGATAATCAATAGAGGGTATCTACTCCATCATATCTAAAAAGTTGGAAAAGGGATAAGTGGTAAACTACTGTCATACTTTGTTGTCATCCCTGCATCAAGGGTATTTGGTTTGTATTCCCAAAACCTTAGACCAAGTCTATCAAAATCATCGTGAGCTATCTGAAATTCTACACATGGACTCCATAGACCTCTCTCAGCCTGGACACAAGCATACATTTCCAAACCCTGTGACATCCCCTGAATTCATCCAAACTATCGTAAAACTTGAGTGAGGAGGAACCACTCAAGGATGAAAGGTGTGCATCCAATCAACCATCATGATACAAACACATAGGGCATCTCATCCTGATCCTCTACCCAAATCTCACAATCGAGGAATGGTCACCAACAAACTGTGTCAATATCATCAATCTATCTCCACTAGTACTCTAGCTTGTTCAAGTGAGGCTGGACAATGAATCTACATTATAAATAGATGTATGGTCACCCCACAAGACGATCTCTGTTTGTAATCAATTTAGTAATTGAGAGGTTCTCCCAAGCTCAAATATGAAGAAGCACAACTCCTATAGAGTGTGTTGCACCCCATCAGTAAACCACATGATGCAACTCATGATACAACTAAGATAAAATACAAGACCCCATGAAAATATGTGAGGATGAACAAGCATGTCTTCTAGAACCTGACCCCAACAAACTGCCAATCTGCGTGCTCTCCAATCTGACATCATAAATCCACCAATCAAATCTGCTAACACTAATTGAAGTGAAGCATATCTTTGTCTCGTGACTCTCCATTGAATGGTCTCGTCGCCAATAGTGTCATCTTGAAACACTAGTCAACACGCCTCTCCATCATACACTTGATCATAATATATGAGCTCTCCCATGGTATAATTACGAAGAATACGATATACATCCTCAGGAGTAATCGTCATCTCACCCATCGATAAATGAAAGGTGTTATGATCAAAATGCTATCTCTCGGCTAATGTTGTCAATAACCCCCCATTCACATAGAACTAAGGCATATCTAGAAAATAGTAGAGACCACACTAACCAATCACCTATCTCTCCTCTCTATTCAAATTATGGATAGTTCTAAACAACTTAGGATACCGACCTCTCATATTCAGTTTCCGAAAGGAAACCTGTTTTAAAGTCAAACATATCATTCAATCAATCACTAAGTTGATCATCAAGCGTCAATCAAATCATCATCCTATCATCTATTTTTTCAAGTGATTTTTGCAACAATCTTGTTGAACGCATCAAATTTTGTTCCTTTAGATCTTGAGGACGGAAAATCATCAATCAATCTATCTTATCAAATTGACATCAAGAAAAAATCAACAAAACTGATTCAACTGACATCATTCAAGTTGACTTAAAAATATCATCAAAATCTCATCAATTAATCTAAAAATTATCCAAATCGAGAAATCAATCATCAAAACCCGAGTTTATCATAAAAAAATGACCAGAGCAACTTTTAGCAAAAGCGACATTTTGTATAAAAAAAGAGATACAACATTAAAAGTGATGTAAAACATAGTAAAAGCAATGAAACCAATTAAACGTGACGATAGATAGCATAAGTGACATACAATTTTGTGTTAGCGACAAAATATTTGGCAAAAGCACATTCTAGTGCAAAAGCAACGCAATAATTTGTGTTAGCAATGCACAAATCAACCCTAAAGCCCTAGCAATAACAACATAACATAAAGTAAAGGAGACAAAATAAACCGCGATAGCGACGGAAAAAATAGTAAAATAGACAAAATAATGAAAGCGATGGTTTTTACCACTAAAAACAACATGAAATTCAGTAAAAACAAGAAGAAAAATAGCAGAGATTTGAGACACATCAGAGGTCCATATGCATGTGGTCTTTAGAAACATCTACCCTTCTCGAATCGATGCTCCTGGATTGGGATAACCATTTTGCCTCGTGAAGAGAAAAATCACCCAGAGCACAAAAAAGACAAATTGAGAGAGTGAAAATAAATAGTAAAATAAACAAAAAGTCAATTTTACCCTATATATCTATTTTTTAACCTAATAAGGGTAATTTTTTACCAAATATTTTGCATGGAGCTCAATTATTCAAAATTTTTACTAAGGCATGATTTGAAATCAAAATTTTAATTGGGAAATATATCAAAATTCAAATCCATTAAAAATTTGCCAAATCATAAAAATAATAAAAATTATAAGTTCAAAATCACCTAAGCATCACATAATCATTTCGATTCATTTATTGAGGGCGCATATCATCATCAAAACATGAAATTTTTGAAATCGGGGCATTTTTTAAGTCGGGGACATTAGACGTCAAACTTTTAAATCTCAAAAGGGGCATCAAAAGAGGATCAAAATCATATTAGAGAATCATATCGAGTCATTATCATTAACGGGACAATATCATCATTCCATCAAATCAATCGGGTCAACATCATATTAGATAATTCTTTGGAACAACACGCTATGCACGTTAATTCAAAGAGGGGCAAATGTATACGCATAAAAATGGTCAAAGATAAAAATAAATTAAATTGAAGCCATTAGGATTAATTAAATAAAAATTGATTAATTATGTAATTGAATTAACCAATTGATTACATAGTTCATTAATTGATTAATTCTAAACTTGTTTAAATATCATACATGGATAATTTAATTAATTCATTTGAATTATATCCCCCTTAATAATCTCACCTACCACTACATGACAAAAATCAAACGAACCCATGGGAGATGAAAACCAAGTGCACATGGATCACCAAGAGGCTTTGCAATCTTGACCATTTAATCTTAAAAGGGAATCTTGTCCACTCAAAGGGGACACATCATCAAACTTAATATCCACTCATACCTTGATCATGGTTAATCAAACTCACTCCCTACACCTTGGAAAATCCTATAAATATGATGCATAATTAGAGTAAAGGATCCACCTTCATTTAGAGTAATTGCATAATGCTAGTTTGTGCATTCATTATCACTTTAGAGAAAGGTTATCATGCTATCTTGTGCATTTAGAGCATTGTTAACATAGTCAATTTAGCTTAGATTCATTTAGAGAAAGATCATAATGGAGGATTTGCATCATAATGTAGTGATTTTGATCATTGAAAATAGAATTTGCATCATTTATCATAGTATCATTCATAATATTGAATTCTCATTTTCTAGGTTGTCACTTGAGGTTCAAAATTGCAGTTGAGAGCATAATTCAAGTCTCTAGAATTAGAGATCCATAGAATGCTCGGGATTTGTTTCAATTCAATTTATTAACTAGTTGTTTATCTTGATTTTGAATTGATTTCAATCATACTAATGTTCTATGAAGGTTTGTGATATTCAAATTACACACACACAAATACATGCCTCTTATATAAGAGAGAATCCCTAACGTAAACAAACAATTATATGTAAGATTGGGTATCACATGATAAACAAACGCCACCTATCTAAGAGGAAAAGCATATCTTTAGAAATGATGAGAAATTGAAATACTATCCTTGTGCCCCAAGGGTGGAGACAAAAATAAGGATGAGGAGGACTATTACGTTACTCACAAATTATGATTGCACCTAAAATTGTACCACCATGAATGACAATAAGCCTCCAATAGAGAGACTAACAATGTCACACAGTGTGGAGCAACATAGTAGGAACTTAAATCTAATTTGAAGTAATCATGGCTGAAAAATAACTCATTGTTACATGTTTTTTGAATGATGTCTTAATCAACAAATTTATGAATTTTATAATGTAAAGCTTGACATTCATTAGTAGAGTGGTCATGATATCAATGATACATGCAAAAAGGAAGATTCACAAGGTCTTGACTATACTTCTTCCGTTTAGGTCGAGTAATCACCTTAGTATGAAGAAGGTCAGGCAAAATGATTTCTTGATTAAAGCTAGGCATAGAAGAAGTGTTAGATGATAAGGGAAGGGATGTATACAAAGGAGGAGGTTGGAAACCAAACCCTTTTAGAGGAAAGTGTGGTGTTGGTTTCTCATGAATCTAAAATCTTTTTGCACACATCCTAAACTATATTGAAGATTATGAGTTGAAATGTTTGAAGAATCGGGTTGAACAAATGACACACTAGGCCCTTTAAAGGGTCCCATGTTAAACTTAGGAACTTCGTATTCTCCCACAAAAGATCACACAAAGTCTAATGACCCCCAATCGTCTTCTAAAAGGGAACTTCTAGGAGAGGAAGTATCTTTAGGAGGAGAAAATATGTTTTGTTGAATTGGTGTAGGAGTGGATGGAGAATCATAATTAGTTTGTAAGAAACTTTGTGATTAATCCACTACAAGGGTATACATGATGTTGTTATGAATGAACTTCACCTTGCGATGAAGGAACAAATTGCATGACATATAACCATGGCCATCCTTAGAGAAAATTATAAGTGAGAGTATCAGGCATGATATGGATTGGTCTAGGTAAAGTAATATGACCTACCTTAACAGGTAAAGTTATAGTACCTAAGGTTGTTTTAGCAACATTGTCAAAGCCACATATAGGAATAGAATCAGGTTTAGTCAATGAAGTATCCACCTTAATCTTATGCAACAAATCAATGCTATACACATTAAAGACAAGATCCATTATAAATTAAAGTTATTCGAATAAGATTACCATTGATAACGATAACAACCATAAGAGAGTCATGTTGATCTTGAATTTCTTTAGAAGGCAACTCATCTTGAGAAAACACAAATTGAGCTTTATTATTGGTTGCATTCATGCATTCTAATATAGAAGTCATATTAGTTTGTACGAGAGGTGGAACATACATGTTTCTCAAGGCTTGTTGTAATGCTTGATGCTATGTAGGTGAAGTTTGAAGAAGCTCCCAAAGAGATATATTGACAAGAGTAGCACAAGTTGTTCTACTAAATCATATCCCTTTCCAACATTTTGAGGGAGACGAGGCACAAAAGGAAGAATTGGTTGAGAAACATGAAGAGAAGGAGGAACAACTAAATTGGTTGGTTGTTTATTATTTCTTGTGTTATATGTGTAAGAAACCACATGATAATCAGGTTGTTACACACCTTTTACCATAATGATTGGTTTGTTTTGAGGTTGAGGGGTATCTTAACTAAGATGGACAACAACCTTAGGCTTACCCAAAACTTGAATAGCATTGACATGACTAGTTTCTTAAATTGCCCAATGGAAAGCATCAAGGATTATATCCTCTTTCTCCAAAGTACCTTTGTGGTAAAGACAAACTTTAGAAGAGGGACAAACACAACTCATTAATGCTTCATCTGTAGAAGGAAGTTTGTTGAAATGAATAGAAGGAATTCCAATTATACTAGTCTCCTCTACCACAATATATCATATTCTTTTATCCAAGTTCTTTCATGGGGGAGAGAATAATCAACATCGTTGTCGAATGGCTAATCCCAAGTAGGGCAATCATCAAGAGTAGGAACATCTCTATGAATAAAGCAAACTTTAGGAGTGGGATAATCATAACTCTCTAAACTTCATCCATAAAGGGGGAGTCATTGAAATGAATATAAGATGAGGTATCATGAGGGGAATCATCATCCTTGACGTATTGCATTTTTGGTTTGGTTTGGCGGAGAAGAGTTAACATCAATCCTCAACGCTTCTCCCCAAAGAGAGAGATCATTGAGAGAAAGGTTAAAAACATCTTATTGCACTAATATGTCCTTATGAGGAAGAGAATAGCTGGGAGATGGTGATATAAGAGAAGCCAAAGCAACATCACATATATTAAATTGATTCTTTTTAGTGCTAACATAATGTAAAGGCAAGTTGATGGTAGGATGTTAGGCAAGTTGATGGAAGGATGTTGTTTTATCTCAAAATTGACACAACATTTTGGGAAAATGTCCTAAACAATTTTTGCAACACGAGAAGAAATAAAGTAATGCAAATAATCCAAATTAAGATACATGCAAAGTAACAATAATCCATGAAATGAAAGGATTTTTTTGTATCTTTTTAATGAAAATGCAAGAATGAAAGAGATAACGATGCACAATTTTTATGTCTTTTTTCAAAAAAAATGATAATGACATGAAAAAATTCAGATCTAAGACTACAAAATTAGAAGTGGAAATGTCATTAGTCGGGTTCACCAAAATGTACAATAGGTGAACCTAGATATTGAAATGCATAAAATGTAGCAAACATATGATGTAAATATTAACCAATGCAATGCATGCAAAGGAGATCTAGACACCAAATCATAATTGAAATTTCATGCGTCAGGTTCACCAAAATATGGAATAAGAAAAAGAGAGGGGAGAAAGGTGGTTGATCTAATTTCCTATTGCATAATCGGAAAGAAAATGACCCAATAGGCTCAAGTAGGATTTTGAGCGCTAAATGAGTGCAATGATCCTTCACAATAATTAATTGAGGGAAGTTGGATCAGAGGGGAAATTGTATGATGATGCAAGATAAGAGGCTAAATAAGAAAATACAGGCGGTTTCAAAAAATACAAATTGGTGGAAAATAGATAGGAAACTGTAATGACCTAAAACAAAAATATGAGAATTGTACCAACCTGTGATCTGAATCTGAAGATTATTTGTTAGGTACAAAATGCATTGGGCATTTTGTTCCTAGGAACAAAAAGCTTGGGGAATTCTATACCCAGGGGTTTTGCCCAAAACTTTGACAGTTGACCTCACAAATCTTGAACTTTTCAGAATAGTTCTGACAGTTGCGCCACCTGTTCTTGCACACAAAAAATGGGGAAAAGATTGTAGAAAGGGGTTTGCCTTGGTTAAACCCCTATTTGGAATCAACCTCGAAATATAAATAAAATGAAATATTGCTAATATGAAATATAAGCTAGATCTAAATCATAAATAACCTTTTACTTTGATGGTGCAATGCTTCTTTTGATATAATCACAAGTGCTAGTGCAATAGCCGCTGACTCCACACAAAAACCTCAAAGGAAAGCACGAAATACAATATTTTGCACCATGAATGTTGTAGTTTGCCATAATGCTTGATGAAGGATAAGAATGATGCTCTTAAGGCTTGGATGCCAATTACTTGATTATGATTCTTGATGATAGATAGAAAAATGAGGAGAGATAGGTCACTTATATACATCTTCACACATTTCAGGATTCAAAATTGATCCATGCCGACCACAAGATTGATTTCCCCACCAACACCGCAACCAAGCCCCAGTTCAAATTTGAGCCAAATCTTGGGGGAACATAACGCCTTGGGCGTTGTATTCCTAGGAACATAATGCCCTGGGCATTCTGTACCTAAGAGAAAGCGCCATAATTGAAATGAGAGGTCATGGAGATAAGGTAGATGCTAGAATAAGGGGCATAACTGATTTTGAGGCCGGGAAGAAGTACAAAGGCCACAAATAGTAACATAGGTCCTATGTAGATAATAAATGTTGAATTGGAGAAATAAGAAAGGAGCACACTTATAAATAAGGAATCACATCAATATTTGGTGAGTTTGAATTAACACAAGACTTATAATAATAATTTAAAGGTCTGATGAGCGTTAGGAGAGAGTGAAATCAATGTGGGAACCCATACAACTAAAATGGGGCTAAAGTGAGCATCTAATTATAGGTGCTAGCTTAATAGGATGGTACATAAAGATGCAACAATGACAACCTTAGTGAGGAAAATAATTCCTCACCTAGGTCAAATGTGCATTGAATGGGCTTCCCTCAACCACTTGAACCCTTCACGGTGACCGCTTCAACTTGCAACAACCAAGTGATAGAAGCAATAGGCCGCCAAACCAAAAATGAGACAAAAGATGCAATGCTGAAGGAAATTGTCATGATAAGCACCCCAAAAAATTGAATGTGGCCACTGTACAAACGCCGCACACCACTTTTATTAAAGAAAATAATGTAGAAAGCAAAAGGCAACCACTTCTTACCTGAAGAGGCAATTACTTCTTACCTTAAGAGGCATGACGAGCTTCACACAAGTAACATGCGCATGTCGAACACGTTTATGCAACGACATCGATGTCTCCATGAAACAGGCACAAAACGACTGGTTTTGGCCCTCAGGGAACCCACTACTGGCTCCTAGAATAATGAACACTCTAGACACTGAGTGAAAGAAACCAAAGAAAGTGGTGGAAAGTTGTGAAAAAATGAAGCGTTAAGTGGTTCTTGCATTATTTATTGGGCAAACATTAGGTCTGTGAAATGCGATGGGACACATAGTAAATACTAGAGGGTGCCTAGCATTCCATCGTTTGCGCAACATTAATGCAACTCTTCCTTTGCTTGGGGTGGCATACACTTTGGTTGCCACACAGACGTTTGAATCTGCAGGCACACTTTGCCACACCACTATCCTCGGTCGACATGTACTACGATAGATTGTCCAAAAAATGGACTTGTTTTTTGACACCTTAGCACAATCAAGCTATAACACACCTATATGACCCAAATCATTTTTTCAAAGTGGACAACTCGTTTAATTACATAACAATGAAGTTAGATGTCTAAGTGTACATGCACACGACAATCCACCTAACGATTCAAATATAAGATGGCCCACTTCCAACCCCTATTCCCTACTATACCACAACACCTTTCAATTAACATCACTCAATTTTCCCTATACATGGTTCCATTGCCTTAAAAAACATAGGTGTTGGCTAAATAGCAGACTAAAACGTAAAACATAATAAGGAAGTTGAAAAAAAGTTGAAAAAAAAACCAAGTGTCCCCCTTGGTAAGAAATACGTTTTAGTCTGCTGCATAGACGTTTCCAAAAACATATGTCTAACATTATGGTCCCGTATCGGTTTGCTGTAGAATAAAAAAAATCAGTAGTAGATATTTTTAAAATTTGTGTCGAGCTAATTGCTAACACATGGAATCTTGCCTCTGACAAAAAGGCTGTAGCTAGTTATGGACACTCTCATTAATTCAAACCTTTGCGTAATCGGAAGTCGTAGTACATTAGAACCCAAATTATTCTGGGCACGACAAAATCGACGGACTTCTTTCTCCAGATTCTGTAAAATCTCGAGCCGATACTACAAACTTAGAAGTTGGGCTTGCCAAGGTTCAAATCCTTTCGATCCTTTTTTCTTAATATTCCTGGTTCAACAGTGTCTTTAAATTTTCTATTTTAACAGTCTCAGATTAAAGTCCGTGTTATTCACGAGCAAATCTTAGCGTTTCACAGAGTGTCTTTGCGAGTGAAAGACTTAGTAGGATTTTGAATGTAGATCATTCAAGTCAGTCACTGAAATGACCTAAATACTGGATAATAACAATTGACAAAAGGATGTTATATTTTGTGGCCTTACTATATTTACGGATTTCCCTTCCTTTTCACGGGCGCGGACGCAGCAGATACTGTTTTTCACTCTGAGAATTTTCTTGCGTGCTGGTTAGTGCTTCGACGCCCCATAACATAGGTAGTACCTTTCTTGGTTCTAAACTGTTTTGGGTCTTGTTTTAATCTGTGCAAATAGAAATGACAGTTGGAAAGTTGAAATTAGTCACTATACAACGAAGAAAGATGAACAGGGATCGATCCACTTGAGAATGTAAATGAATAACAAAACACCAAACTGAGTTGCTTTGGGAGGCACTTACAATTTGTTAATTGGTTGTAGCCTCTGTTAAGAGAGGAGGTATTTAAGCTTCCTTGAATATGTAGTGATTGATCAAATTATTAGTTGTTATCCACTGAAGAAGATGATCGAAAATTTGCATAATTCAAGACGAGCCATCGCAACTTGATGCATCTTTTGTTGCTAATTTAAATCAGAAATTCCCCTGTTGTGCCTTTTTCCCCTTCTCATGGTTCATCCCTTAGGGCATTGATATGCACTTATGGGAAACTTACAAACTGATCGGTCTCACAAATTTTCAAATCAGAAAGTTCAACCAATGAGCAAGCAAGGGCTAGGCAAGATGGTGGATGGAGCGAACTTCCTTTAGTAGGAGATTTCGGATGGGTAGAATTGAAATGACGTGGGTTGATAAGTCTATTTAACATTGGGTTCACAAAAAAAGTTTGCCCGGTTCATCAACCTTCTTTTTATTACCATTCCACCGATCCAACCTGTCTTGCGAAGGGTAGTTTGTGTCATCCACAGTTTACATAGCGTTGGCCTGCTCATTCGTTAGCCTTTATGAAAGGACGAGGCTTGGCGAAGAGATGTCAAGACACGTTAGTTGAAAGACGTATTAAATATTTTAGGTTGGATAGGAAAAGTCCACGAGTGATAGCATGCTCTGAACCCTGTCAAAGAACTGATTGGACAGGGTAGCTAGTTGGATGAATGTGACTCAATCAGGGTAGCTAGTTGGATGAATGTGACTCAATCAGGGTAGCTAGTTGAAAGAATGGAAATAATAGCAATTCCTAAGAGTAGCTTGATACTTTAAGATATCTAATATACTTTACAGGAAAGAAATCTGACATTCAGCAAATACACTCACAATCCACACAACATTCTCAAACAAGCTAGCTGAAATAAATAGAAGAAAACATCATACCACCTATATATGGATTCGGATCTCTTAGGCAACCAAGAAAGGGAAAATCAAACGAATGTGTGTTTAAGCTAAGATCCAGGCCCACTTAAACAGTAATAAGCCTACAAGCTACTGGCTGAAATGTCAAAATATATTCTTGCTCTTTTTTTGTTTAGTTTTTATATTTTAAACCATTTATATGCATATACAAAACCTGCATGTAAATGAGCTGCAATACCTGCCCACTCTCTTGAGAAACAATATTTCTCATAGAAACAGTATCTTTTTAAGAAAGAAAGAAAGAAAATATTTTAACGTCCATGAGGCTAAAGATAGCCTACGGGACAGACTGCCTTACTAACTGAATTTCTGCATTTCAGCCCTTTTCTTATGCAATTTGATGATGAGTGCCCCCAACAGCTAAACTGTCCTCTTGCTGAATAAATCAACCCAAGAGCTTCATCCCCAGGCAAGACAGTTGTTTGTTTCTGTGTGAGAACTGGACCATCCTTTGTTCCTCCTCCCAACTCCAAACTAGAATATTGCAATACTGGAAGTTGAACTGGGAGTTCAAGAAAGAACTAAACGATCTAACTCTTGAAGGTCGATCAATCCACCGATTTACAAAACTGTCCCTGCTGTCCTTGAAGGCATTCACACTTTAAAATGAAATGCTTTTCTGTTTCTAGTTTTCGGGAAGTGAGAAAAATGCATACTCTTTCTTTGCAAGCTTCTTTTGTTCTTTTCCAATGGCCGGTTTCACAACGAAGTTGATGAGTTAGTTCTTAATTGAGCAATGAGAATTTTGGCTCTACAAGATATATTGGCCCCTATGTACGCTTTTTGATGATTATGAGTGGGATTATGTGATGTCCCAGCCTAAATGGTGCAGTGGTGTGGATTCCCATTGGGCGTGTACCCAGGGTTGGGACCCACCCATGATCGGGCAGCCACGTGTCCACGAGGGGGCTGGCCTACGTTGGCACTCTGGTGGGACGAAAACTCCACTCTTAATGCCGGTGGGCGCCATTCACCATTAGTCAGGGCTTTTGGCGTAGTGGTTGCCTTTTCTTGGTACCAAAGCTAAGCTTTCAAGGTCGAGCCTTGCGAAGCGTGGTGGGCTATGATGTCCTGGCCTAAATGCTACAGTGGTGCTGATTCCCGTTGGGCGTGTACCCAGGGCTAGGACCCACCCACGATTGGGCAGCCACGTGTCCACGAGGGGGCTGACCTGCGTTGGCACTTTGGTGGGACATCACAGTCCACCACGCTTCATAGGGCTCGACCTCGAGACTTTGGCTCCGATACCAAGCAAGGCAACCACTACGCCAAAAGCCCGGACTGATGGTGAGTGGCGCCCATCGATGTTAAGAGTGGGGTTTTCGTCCCACCAGAGTGCCAGTGCAAGCCAACCCCCTTGTGGACACATGGATGCCCGATCGTGGGTGGGTCTCAACCCTAGGTACACGCTCAACAAGAATCCGCACCACCGCAACATTTAGGCTTGGACATCACAACCCACCACGCTCCGCAAGGCTTGACCTCGAGACCTCGCCTCTAATACCAAGCAAGGCAACCACTGCGCTAAAAGGTCGGACTTATGGTGAATGACACCCATCGACATTAAGAGTGGGGTTTCTATCCCAGTAGAGTGCCGACATAGGCTAGCCCCCTCGTGGACACGTGGGTGCCCGATTGTGGGTGGGTCCTAGCCCTAGGTACATGCCCAGTGGGAATCTGCACCACCGCAACATTTAGGCTGGGACATCACAACCCATCACGCTCCGCAGGGCTCGACCTTGAGACCTCGACTCTGATACCAAGCAAGGCAACCACTACGCTGAAAGCCTGGACTAATGGTGAATGACGCCCATTGGCGTTAAGAGTGGGGTTTCTATCCCACCAAATTGCCAGCGCAGGCCAGCCTCCTTGCGGACACGTGACTGCTTGATCGTGGGTGGGGCCCAGCCCTGGGTACACGCCCGATGGGAATCCGCACCACCGTAGCATTTAGGCTAGGACATCACATACTAAACTCTAGTATAATACTTTTTCTTTCTCCTTAGTCCTTTATCCCAAGAATGCTTATGGAACATATCCATAACAAAAGCCTTTATCTCTTTACTATTAGTGGGGCACGCGTTCAAGTAAATATCCCATTTACTAAACCATTTGCTATCTTGTTGCATCCAAGTCTTCTTTCTTTTGCACAATATGCCATTGGAGACAACTTTAGGCCATCTGCCCTCTTCCATTTGCTTGATTGTTTTTAAATATCTTACGAGCTGCACCATAGCAATTGCTTCAATAGGAGGAGCCCCAACTTCACTCAACATGATAACATAAGGGACTGGACTTTTAATTTTGAACTTGTTTGTGATCAAGCATTTTTTAATTTTCTCAATTTCTTTCCACTATAGGTTAGAGGTCCTGCTGGCCCACAAGTCACAACCATAGAGTACAACCGGAAGCAATAAAAGCTCGAAAAGAGTTTGGGTAGTTTTTCATGCTATTTGTAGCAAGGGTTTTCAACATGAGAAATCAAAAATTATTCTTTGTAAAGCTCGACTATTCCTAGAAGTGCCAGATCATTACATTTTCAGCCATTTCTATTGAGAAGCAAAGGTAGCTGATTTTCTGGTAAAATTTAGAGTTGATTCCCTAAAACATTTGATCATATGCAAATCATGAAACAAACGGAATAGTTTAAGAGCCCAATGAGATGATGTTGATGGCTTAAGAGCAAATAGGGTAGATGAGATTTTTAAACCTTGTCACCCAATACTAAATACTATGATTTCATTCTATTTTCATCACACTTGGTGAATGAGACAATTTCTTGGAAAGGTATTGTGGATACCCATTTGTTTCATCCTTCGATTTCAACTTCTATTGCCTTCAATTTTGGTTTAGCAGCTACTTGTGCAATCATGGAGCCAAGGTTTCAGGGTTTTGCTTGCAAATGGAGATGACACTTAGGGGGCTGGTAACATAACACCATTTTCATTATCTAGGCTAACTCGACATAGAGTGCTATCTAGGAGGTGATTGGCTTGAATTTTCTTGAAGCCAGGATGCAGAGTTGGGTAAATAGTGATTTATCCTTCATATTTGTCTCCAATCTACTTGATTTTCTTGATGATAAAAGCTTGGTTAAGGCATTTGTTGAGTTTACTGTCAGGGATAAGTTTTTGGGTAGATAGGACAAAGCCCTATAAATTATAATGCCATTTTTTGTCAGGTTGTCCCCATTGGGGATATGAACTCAAGGATTTAATTTCTTTAGTTCCTTTCCATTAATTAGAGGCTAGATTCCTAAGTTTGGTGAACATATTTGAATTTCTTGAAGGGTAA
Source organism: Thuja plicata (assembly GCA_018584345.1). Classification (NCBI taxonomy): domain Eukaryota; kingdom Viridiplantae; phylum Streptophyta; class Pinopsida; order Cupressales; family Cupressaceae; genus Thuja; species Thuja plicata. Next base: position 1,450,469 of record MU223643.1, read on the forward strand.
GAGTTGAATTCCATGCTTGCTGCATTCTCCCCTCTTGGGAACATTGTAATGTCCCCATTTTCATGAGCATCAGAGTTCGATGGATTAGCCTATTATTTGACCCTCGTAGGCTAGTATGGTGGATTAGAGGGTCCAGTTTGGGAGTTTTGGAGCTTTTCAGGTGGCTGTTGTAATTGTTTATCTCACCAGATCTTTCATTCGTTCTGAGGCATTGATATTCAGAGGTTTCTGGTTCCATTTTGAGGGACTTACTATTTATGTATGTTAGAGAGGGACCCTTACTATGTTTACTAAGGCATCTAGGTTGACAGTGGGAGCAGTGGGCTAGCCAGTGATTGTTGATGTTATATAGCGTTGGGAGTTATCTTTCTATTGAAGGCAAATCACTTTTCTAAGAAATGCGAAGGGTCTTGCATTCGGAAATTGAAAAGGCTTGCATGGAGATGTGAAGAGACATCCATTTGAAATGAAGAGACTTGTGCTTGGAATGTAAAGTCTTCAATTTCGGAGATGAAGAGTCAAGTCTTCTATATATTTCTTTGTCTTGTGCATTGGTTGTGTGTTAGACATGCATGATATTGCTGGTTTTGTGTGTAGTAGATGGATTGCTGGTTCAATTTGAAGCATTGTACACAGATCTCTATTATTTTATCAATAAAGCATCATTTCTTGTGTGGCTGGGTTTTTTCCCCTCAAGTTGGAGGGTTTTCCCAAGATAAATATTAGTCTTGTTGTGTCATCTATTCTTGCATGTTTTGTGTTAAGAATATTTTGTTTCTCTGCTATTTTGGTTCAAAACATTAACATGGTATTAGAGCGGGTCTAAGAAAATGATCCAAACCAGAATATAACAATTGGATTCTAGAAGAATCGTAATGTCTAATAGGAGTCGAATATTCTGTTCAAAATGAGGGATTCATATGAGAACGTGTATCTGAAGAGCCTTGGAGGGTAGAATCTCTGATGAAGCTTCTTACCTGGACAGGGAGGATGTTGTCATGTTCGTTTATGCTTACATGTTTGACATTCATGTCTATGAGGATAACAGATTTCCTGGTGTTCAAATTTTTCATTCTCTATAATTGTGTGATGGCGAAAGATCTATTGGTGGATTGTGAGGAAATTTAGGCAATAAAAAGATTGATCATGAATTTTATGTAGTTAACTCATGCTATAATATTGAGAATAGTGAATCATGTATGCTTTTAACATTGATCTATATATTTTCTCTTTATGAATAGTTTGATTCTATAAACTATTGCTAATCTCTCTAAAAATGCTTCCAGGACGGATCGAGAAGCAATGGGATGATGAGAGATTACATGCAAAGTCATGCAGGCTATAGAAATGAACATGGGAACGCTGCTTGCAGCCATGGGACTGAATTGGTGGCACATAACTTCATTAAAGAGAAAGAACCTATTCTGATTGTCATTGCAATTAGTTTCTTTGAAGAGGAAGAAATGACATTCAAAGGGAGACTATTCAGCTGCAGAAATCAGATTCAGAGGGAGCTTGAGTGGCAGATGTAGAATGCCAAGTCCTTTGCAGAGGATCATCAAACTTGTGTAGCAGTGTGACTGCAAAAGCTCATTGTTGGACAAACATTGGAGCCAATTTCCTGGTATTGTGATAATCGAAGCCACAAGAATGCTGCCCCTGTTGAGAGGGAGTCTCAGCTGAGAGGGAGTCTCAACATTCATATGATATTTTATGTGTTTTAATGAGTTCTTCTCTGAGAGGGAGAAGTTCGAGGTGCAATCCCTTGTTAATGAGTTCTTCTTTGAGAGGGAGAAGTTCGAGGTGCAATCCCTTGTTAATGAGTTGTTCTCCGTGAGGGAGAAGTTGGAGGCTCAATCCCTTGTTAATGCATTCTTCTTTGCGAAAGAAGTTTGAGGTGAAAGCTCTTGTTCCACCCTCAGGGAGTAGCTATGGTGGATGTCACGCGAGAGACTCCGTGACTTAGCTCTTGTGTTATTCACCCTTTGGGAGTAGCCATGGTGAACGTCATGTTGAGTTGACGATATCACATTGAGAGAATCTGTGATAAATTTTTTGGTTTTTGCACAATGGGTGTAGCCATTGTGAGGGTCATGTTGAGAGAATCCATGACGTGGGAATCTGGAAAGATACCTCCCTTGCTAAGAGGGAGTGTTGATGTTATATAGCGTCGAGAGTTATCTTTCTCTTGAAGGCAAATCCCTTGTCCAAGAAATGCAAAGGGTCTTGCATTTGAAAATTGAAAAGACTTGCATGGAGATGTGAAGAGACATCCATTTAAAATGAAGAGACTTGTGCTTGGAATGTAAAGAGTTTTCAGTTTCAAAGATGAAGAGTCAAGTCTTCTATATATTTCTTTGTCTTGTGCATTCGTTGTGTGTTAGACACGCATGATATTGCTGGTTTTGTGCATAGTAGATGGATTGTTGGTTCAGTTTGAAGCATTGTACACAGTTCTCTATTATTTTATCAATAAAGCATCATTTCTTGTGTGGCTGGGGTTTTTCCCCTCAAGTTGGAGGGTTTTCCCAAGATAAATATTAGCGTCTTTTTGTGTCATCTATTCTTGTATGTTTTGTGTTAATAATCTTTTGTTTCTCTGCTATTCTGGTTCAAAACATTAACAGTGATCATTGAATAATGGTTATTAATGGAGTTATGATATTTAATTATTATTAAAGTGTTAGTTAAATAATTATTAATTATTTTAGGGAATATTATATTGACTTCATGAGACTTTATAATTTAAGGGGATTTGATATTATAAAGTCGAATTATAAAGTGAGAGCATTTAATGACTTTATTTGACTTAATTATAAAAGGACATTAATTTATTGTGAAGTCAACCTTGCATCCAAAAAGCAAATAAAGTAAAATTTTTAACGTGGCTTAAGTGAGAAGTTTCATGGTTCAAATTTGTTAGTGATAATATATAAGCCAAAAGGGAAGAAATTGAACCATATTGTTGATTGATGAGTTTGCTTAATTTTGAAGAAGTCTCTGGGTTTGCCAAGGGTTTCAGCATTTGCTTGGGGAATTGTGAACTCTTCAAGTTTAGGCACTTTGAGTTGGTGAAAGACCCAATGAGATTGTGCGTCTGGGAGATTGCTTCATCCAAAGGTCATTAGTGAGTCTAAATTCATAGTTTTGGTTGGTGTTTTATCAGTTCAAAGGTAAAATTGCAGGTTATAGTTGTTAGAGGAGATATAGTTTCATATCGCAGTCTTTAGAGTCTTCCTCAAGTCATTACAAAGGCTGCCGTACAATATTTCCAGCCCCCACGTCAGCCCTACAGCTGAGACGTGGTTCCCAAAGGCTCATATGCCTTGCATTTGGAGGTGTATTTCAGGTTTTGTGTTCACACAACATATCTGAGGGGAATTTGTTACATTTTGTTCAATTTTTAGACCAAGCTAAGGGGTTCGAGCTATACCAGGTTTTTCTTTAAGCGGCAATATATGTCAGATTTCATTCATACATTAATTTCAGATTTTATTGGTTGCAATATATTTGGAAATTCATGTTTATATCAGCATTGTAATTGGTCATAAATAAGAAATGATAAATTGCATGGCAAGTATTTGATGAATTGTTCATATCCATGTTGCATGCCAAGTGTTTGTTAAAATGCTGAAGTATAAAGATTTATCATTTGGTGAAGTTACGTTCGAGTGCTAAGCGTTTGAGTTCATGCCTTCTTATTGCAAATGAATATATCAGATTACTATTGCCACAGTACTTGTAATTTGTATTATGTTTGTGGCACGAGAACTCGAAAATTTCAGTTTAGACTTCCAACTATTTGACGAAATGCATATGACTTAAAACTGAAAATTTAAGAGTAGAAATGCAAGGGATATTACAGTAGTGAAGTTAGAACTTGTTGGGGTTCTTATAGTGGTATCAAAGCGATTTCTTGCCATCCTGTTGGGGTTGGAAATTAAAACAATTATATCGATCACACAATTGATTTTTGAGTGACCAACACTTTGGTTTTTGTTTAGGTATGGGAAAGTGGCATAGCTTGGAAAAGATCGTTAAGGACCTTGCTCAAGCTCAAGAAAGGTTAGGTTATGATTTGCAGCGTTATAAAGATTATCTTTTGAGGAAATCCAGGCACTCATCCACACCTACAAGTAAAGATTCAACACATCAATACAATGACGAAAATGTTGTGGGAGGATCTACCAATGTTGGCACACTAGTTGGAAGTGTCAAAGATGAGGAATGTGCAGAGGATACAAGCTCTAACAGTTTTGATTTTTGCAACCACAGTCCTTTTTCCTCGTATCATTAGGTGATAAAAGCCATTTCATGCAAGGATGATAGTATTGTGAAGTCTTCTAATGTTGGTACTTCAGTTTCGGGTACCAATGATACATTGGTTGATGAAGATTCATGCCATAATGAGTCTGATTTTTCAGATCAGACCTTAGAAAACAAGTTAGAAGAATCATTTGTTGGCATGGGATCCTAGGATCACGAGTTGGATGGTGAAACAGTTACATTGGAAGTGGAAGTGTGTGAAGATACTGTCATATTATCAGCTTCTACCTTCCCAGTTGAGCCATCCGTTGAGGTGCTTTGTAATGTCCCCAATTTTAATAGCGACTTAATTAAATTAATTAATTAAGTGGTCCCAAAATTTAAATAATATTATAAAGGACTTCTTTAATTAATTAATTTAGCTATAAAATAAAAGGGGTCCAAAATAATAAAATAATAGATGAAGTATGTCGGCCTATTTATAACCCTTAGGGAACTTCTTGGAGCTCTTTATAAGGCTGTGGTTGGCATTGTAGGAAGTCGTCGTGGAGTTATCTTTTCTTGTGTATTTGCAATTCCAATTGGAATTGAGTCTTGTATGCAGTTTCAGAGGTGGAAGATCCTCCCTAGTCTGTATTTGCAGTTTCGGTGGTTAGCAACCACCCTAGTTTGCTGTTGGAAATATCACTCCGATATTTCACATTATGCTTCAAATCTGTGAAGTCTTTAGTTGAAGACAAATTTGATGTACTCTGAGTTATATTGTTATCATTCAAAATACAAATATCTAGTTCTTGTCCATTCAATGTTGTTGGTGTTTACTTTGTGTTGATGATTCATTCCTGTATCTGCAATAATATTATTGGCGGAGGAATTATCTACGATTGGATCCTTCATCGTGAAGTAACAACCTACGTTGTCGTACAAAGTGTTTGGATGTGTGCGGCCTACTTTTATGTATGAGTGGAACATTACCGTCTTGAGCCGAAGGGTGCCGAGTGCTATTGATTAAGGGCCGAAGGTGTTGAAGGGATTTGCCCTCGGATACATTGTCGTAGGGTATTTGCCCTCGGGTACATTGCCCTCAAGTATTTTCCCTCGGGTACATTGCCCTCAGACATTTTCCCTCGGGTACACTGCACTTGGGTATTTGCCCTTGGGTACTTGCCCTCAGGTATTTCCCCTTGGGTACATTGCTGTCGGAAATTCGCCGTCGGGTACATTGCCGTCGGGTGCATTGGCGTCGGGTATTTGCCCTCAGGCGACTTCCATCGTTCGGTACATTACATGCTTAGTAGCAGTACTTTGGTTGTTGATGTGTGCATTGATGATTGCACACACGATGCTGCTTATCATGAGGCGAGTAGTGTGGATACAACCTCATATCATAGTGCAAACTTTGATTCAGAGAGCTTGCATGGGAGTCATGAATTTCAGAGACATCATTTGGTTGGGCAACTTAAGGTCAATGATAGCATGATTGCCACAACCATAGAGCACTTTGATGTTGCTTGTTAGATGTTGGCTATGTCTGGTTGGGGTACTCCTACGCAGATGAGCATGGTGATAGTGGCCTTTCCCTTGCAGAGTTCCATTCACTATGAGAAGCCATTGGGATAATGAAATATAATTACTTGTAGCTACTTGCTAGTAGGGACTTCCTTCTCAAGTGGGATTGTATTTGGTACGATGCACTAAAGGGGAAGGAAGAGGAGGTTGACGAGCTAACTCATGAGCTTGAGGTGACTACGGACTCATTGGAGAGCATCTAGCTAGCCCTTTAGGAATCACAGTCGAGGAAGAGGTTCCGCCGCGATGATAAGAAGAATGGACCACCTTCTAATCAACCAAGTGAACCAAAGAGCAAGAAAGGAAACAAGGCGACTGGAAAAGACTCGAAGAAGAAGGATCATACTCAAAAGGAAAAGAGAAAAGATTCAGAGTCGGGCTGTTTCATCTGTGGCAAGGATGATCACTGGGCGAGGAACTGTCCAGACAGTAGCAGAGTGAATGCTCTACTTGTGGAAGACAAGACTATGCCATCAATGAGCACAATCCGATTGCTCAATTCACTGACAGGATGCAGCACACCGCGAAATCTACATGAGCTCTGCTATGTGGAAACCTTCTTTGGAGGAAAGAAGATTGTTGCAATGGTGGATTCGGGGGCTACGCACAATTACATCTTGGCTGAGAGAGCTAGAAAATTGGGGCTCAAGCTTGAAGACACAGCAACCCGTTTCAAGGCTGTGACTGCACCTGCACAGAAGGTGATTGGAGAGATCAAGAACGAGGTAGTTCGAGTTGGTCCCTGGCAAGGATCGATCGATATGGTGGCAATTGACATGGATGAATTCGACTTCATGCTGGGCCAAGAATTCTTAAGGAAGGCTTCTGCAACAGTGGCTCCGCACATGGGCTGTGTACTTGTGCTAGATCCAGCGAGACCTTGCTTAATTCCGACAGTGAGAAATGGCGAGATGGGGAAAGCATTGGGTGCACTTAGTGCAAAACAGATCTGCAAAAGTGATCAGGGTGAGTTGTATCTTGCAACTCTACTTGGAGGATGGGACGAAGGAGAAGTTTCTGCAAGCTCCAACACCGCAGCCGTCCAAGAAGTGCTGCAAGAATATGCAAGTCTCATGCCCGAGAAGCTTCCAGCAGTTCTGCCGCCAAGGAGACACATAGATCATCGGATTGAACTAGAGGCGGGAGCAAGGCCACCATCCAAAGCTCCATACTGCTTATCAGGGCCAGAAATGGCCGAGCTGAAGAAGCAGTTGGGCGAGCTCATGGAGGCGGGCTACTTGCGTTCGTCCAGATCACCGTATGCAGCGCCTATACTGTTTCAAAAGAAGAAAGAGGGAACACTGAGGCTTTGTGTTGACTACCGAGCTTTGAATAAGTTCTCAATCAAGAATAAGTATCCGCTTCCCCTCATAGCAGATAGCTTCGACCGGTTGGCAGACGCAAGAGTGTTCAGCAAGCTGGACTTGAGGCAAGGTTACTACCAAATCCGGATTGCACCGGGTGACGAAGAAAAGACTGCGATAACGATCAGGTACGAGAGTTATGAATTTCTGGTAATGCCTTCGGCCTCACTAATGCACCTGCAACCTTTAGTACGCTCATGAATGATGTTTTTAGGACATTGTTAGACAAATGTGTTGTAGTATATTTGGACGATATACTAGTGTACAGCAGGAATATGAAAGAACATAAGGAACACTTAAGGCAAGTGTTCAAGTTGCTCAAACAGAATGAGCTGTTCGTGAAGAAGGAAAAGTGTGCATTCGCACAAGATGAAGTGCCATTCTTGGGTCACTTTGTGGGTCGTGGTCAGATACGCCCAGATCCGGAAAAGCTTAGCACAATTCAGGACTGGGAGCCACTCAGCAATGTGCATGAAGTCAAGCAATTCCTCAGCTTGGCAAGCCACTTTCGGCAGTTTGTTATGGCTATCCTAGGATTGCAAGTCCTCTTCTGGACCTGTTGAAGGAAGACAGAGGATGGAAATGGGAAGTTGATCAACAAATGGCTTTCGAAGCATTGAAAGAGCAGTTGATGGTACTACAGAATCATGACAATACTGATGGAGTATCTCTTGGCCGAAATGATGATGAAGTTTCTGGAGAAGAACGAATTGTTTCGAGTGAAGGGGTTGTTCACACAGCCAATTTTCAGTTCAAAAGGCGGAGGGGCAGTTCTGCTCGCCTTTGCATCGACTTCAGGATCGAGCCACCCAGATCATATGCGGAAGACATCTTTTCAGAAGATGAATTCCTATTGAGGTGGGAACAGCTCAGAAACATCTCGCTTCGGGATTTGATGATACTTGGATGCAGTCCACCTGATTAGTCTATCAATTGCACCAAGACTATGGAGCTGTTGGAAGAATGTTCAGAAGTGTTGGATCGTTGGAACTAGACCGGTCTAACAATCGCTGAACCATGGGAAGATAAGTTGGCTAAACTGGCCGAGTTTCTTTCTCATAAGTTCTTATGCGGTACTGGAAACTCATTCCCAGATTTGAGGGCACAGAATGGAGATGTCTGTTTGGATGATGTGAAGATCATAGCAGCTCGACTAGTGGATCAGATCCAAGATGAAGACGGAGGTAGTAGCAATGTTGCCCCAGATCAACATGCAGGATCAGACTTGAAGGCACTATCTTATGGCGATGACTATGAGGTGTTCACAGATTGTATCAGATTTGATGATGGGTTACACAGCAATGACTTCCTGAGCAATTGGAGGCGTCATGATGAGTTACTTGGGTTCCTCGGCAGGAGGGATCCAACCTAGTCCGAGTAGTTGCAATCAAAAGCCTTCTCGTTTGCATTGTGGCCGAATGCAGACGCGTCGAGGGCGACGCCACGATTTGGGTGGGGGAGGATGTCATGGGGCTAGACTGCGAGCTGTGTTGGATAGCTCACTTTCTTGTTTATTATCTTGCTGGGCGACTTAGTGTGGAAGTTGCTCGCTTTTCTGGATTCATCGCGATACAGATTTTTACTTGCAGACTTTTATGTCAAGGCGGCATAGCTTGGGTCTACACTGGTTGGCTCAGATCTACATCGGGTTTTGATCTTAGCCATTTGGCTCGTCGGCTTTTGGGGTTTGCATTGGAGGATGTAGACAGCTGACTTGGGCTTGGCGCATTGTTTCTACATTGGGCATTGAGTAGGCCGACTTCCCTGAGCAGTTATTTAATGTCTATTCGTTGATTGCGGATGACTTATTTAATTTGGGTCTCAGCGCAAGTTGTGGCGCCGACTTGTTGGATTCATCGAGGTGTATTGGCGGTTTGGATCCGGAGCGGAATTATCCCGACCGTTGATGCATATCTCGAGGAGGCCGACTATGTTCTTTTACTGAGGCAATGTTGCCTTTATAAGGCGAGCTCATTGTAGCTCATTTCAGCAGAGGAGCAGAGAAGAGCATTCATTCAGTTGGTGAATAAGCAGCAGGTGCGAATTACCAAGGAGCAGCAGTAGGAATGCGACTTGGCGAGGCGACTGTTGTAGCATTGCGCTTAGAACAGAAGTGTTGTGCTTCTTGTTGCTAAGGCATTGCAACTTTGTATTTTGTATGAGCTGGGCTCAAAACATTATTCTCATTACTTGGGGGCGATCTGCATTTTTCAATGCACGATCCTAACCTTGTCCTTTCGCAGTGATAAGGAATTCTGGGTGCATTCGCCCCACCAACACTTTGGTCCGGGTTATTTGCTTATGCTTGCTTTACTTTATGTTTGGGAGCCACAGATCTGATAAGTCTTCCGTTGTGCATTTAGTGGTGTGGCGTAGTCTGGAATCCCCTCTGCGAGCTAATTGCTTGCATAGACAACTCGGATTGCCAGTGCCGAGGGTCTTACTCCCATAGGTCCCTACAGGACAAGGTTGGGGACCTTTGGGAGTAAGACTACGCCAAGGTTAGGGACCTTTGGGAGTAAGACCCTCGGCACTGGCAATCCGAGTTGTCTATGCAA
>MU223643.1:1478342-1496519 GCA_018584345.1 Thuja plicata
AAATTACATATTTTTGAAAAAACGAACCCGAACCCAAAAACCCCTTTTTCAAAATTTTGTCGAACCGGCGAACCGGTTCTTCGAACCCGAACCCGAATTCGAACCCGAACCGGCATCCTAGATTATTAATGTAGCATTTATGTGTCTATATTGCTTTTGAAGTAATGAAAATCTCCTCTAATAACTTAGGAAATTGTGTTAAATATGTGTATGTGTTTTTTTATTAATGTCGTATCCAGCCATATCCATATTGGGGATCTTAAAAAATGACCGTATCCGTACCCGATACCGTATCCGTATTTGTTTCCGTATCCGTGTCCATGCAACTTTGCTTAAAGAGCTCCAAAGAGGGCCATAAAATAGTTGATTAGGATTGTCCTTTTGGCAATGGCCCAAGCTAGGGACATATCTGGTTCAAGCAACTTAATGACAAAAAGCTCTTAAATGCAAAATAATCTGTACATACATAAAAAGGCAAAATAATCTATAGAAACATGCATAAACTAAATTTATAAGGTCATATGGAGTTTTTCTTCATTTATAGATTAAAAATGGGAGTCAATTCACATCATTCATATTAATATGATTATAAATTACATATCCATATCAATATTATACATATTTCATCTATGGAAAATATGAGTCCAAACAATTTTTACATTTTGGTGTTTAAAACCAGAGTGGGGGTCTGGAGGTGCAGCTCGCAATTTCTAGTTTTGCTGTTTAAAACCTTGTCATGATATAGGGCTGGCTGAAGGGGTGGAGCCCCTGCTAGGAAATCCAAATTAAGGCCTTCAAGACCACACAAATCCTCATGGTGCATGATTGAATGCTTGAAAAAGATGCAGCTTGAATGTTCAGAAAAACTGATATTATAACAATTAATGAGGATTTGTTTTGGGCCTAGTAACCTTATGCATGCATTGTTGAGTTTCACTCTTGAATTTTGTGAAGAGGTTTTGACAAAATCTTGGGAATAACTTGTAGCCGAGGCATATTGCAGGTAACTCGGGAGCAAGGTGCAAGTGTTATTTTTCAATCCTTAATAACCTCTAGCATAAACATTTTTATTATCTTGGAATGCAATAAGACTAGTTGAAAATCTCCCAGGGGGATCGAAATGTGAATGAAGCTTAACAAACTTTGACTTATTTCTTTTGCCGTGTCCCAGAATTAATGATGGAAATACCCATTTGCAAACAGAATTGCTAAGAGCCATTTTTTTGTTTTCAGTGGTGGTTCTGAACCACCAGGGGTGTTTTGTAATCCTGCCAAATGTGTGGATCTTAGAAATACCTTTCTAGTGCTTTGAAAATGGAATCAATTGGAGTTCACACGACAAGGTTATAATCTCCAAAAGAAAAATTGTCTAGGACTTTTAGATGTTTTAACAATGGAGGAGAAATGAACTCAACATTTAATTAGACATATTGGGGTCAGTTTTGCCACCTTAACTAGAAAGGAAAAGAGGATTGAAAGCGTGAAATTGGCTTTGGGAATGAGGGGAAATGAAAAAGGGTCAAAAAAGGGGCTAGTGGAGTTGGCTTGGGCCATGGATTTGCTCCCCATTGGTCTCGGGTTCGACTTTGAGGCACGGGCTTACCCGATGCATGTGGTTTGCAGGCTATTGCATGCATCTTTAGAGGACTAGTCTTGCCTCAGCTCGCCCCTTTTTGAACCCCAACTTGGCAATATGTAAGACCAAGGTAAGGCAGGTTGGGCACTGGGCTGAGTCGCGGGGATACCTCTGAGTTAACAAAAAAAAGGGGGGGCTAGCCAACATATGGATAAGGTGGAAATGTTGTTTGTGTGCAAGGGCCAACAAGCCACACAAAGGGTTCAACATAGGACTGAAAGAAATTGAAGTGTGATAAGGTTAGAGGTCTAAGGTCATCATCCAGCACGATTGTAGCACCATAATTCATAATTTTAGGTTGCATAGGTTGGAAATTACTGACACCTAAGTTTATAAGTTTGTTGGTCAATTGAAGTCTTATTGAAGTGTCTTATAAAACACTAGTATTATATAGTCTTTTGGGTGCGCAGGTGGGTGGATGAATTTTGGGGATGGCAATTTTATTTCCAAAATTTGGCAATAATGGGGGTACAGCTAACAAAAATTAATAGTTGAAAAATTAATTACAAAAATAGTTAAGTTGTAACTCATCATTTATGTAAACAATACAAGTAAAGAAAAACTGAAATTTATACAAAGTTGTACTGATGTATGACATTTTACAACCCAAGGCTCCATTGATAGACTTTGTAGGATCATCTTTTGCATTGCCCGATGTCTCAATATCAGTTGTGTTGTAACCAATTTGAGCAAACTCTGGTGCTGCTTCTGCAGTTGCTGTTATCAAACATGTTAATAGCTGTTGCTAGTTATCATCTGAAAAAAAGAGTACAAGGATATATAATTATTCATCAAAAAATAGAGATATCAATAGCAGACACATTTTGAGTCGGTCCTTTTTTAATATCAGTCAGGAGCTTCAATATGTTCCCAAGTAAGGGATTCACTAGAAAATAGAACTTGAGAAAGTCGTCTACGAGTTGCAGTGTCAATGTACATGTATTAAACTCAAGTATCCTCACTAATCATCATATTTACTTTTAAAATCATTAACTATGACCATATTAACACTAATTCTGATTGAGATTGACTTGACAAACCATAAGTATAAAAGAAATAAAAATTCAATTACTTGGTATTTAATCTGGTGTAGCCCTAGACAATTTCAATTTTTGCTTTTTAAAACCGGAGTGGGGGCTTGAAGGCAGCAGTCTTGAGTATTGAGAGGCAAGACCCTATTGGATTCTGCTCCTCACACCACCAAGTCCAAATTAAATCCTTCAAAGCCAGAAGGACCTTCATGGTGCATTCACCTTTAATTTATTTTTGATTTTAAATGGTTTTACTTTTAAGCATTTTGCAGGGGACTTCTTCTCTTCTTCTTTCATGTAATAACAAATTTGTAACAGAGCACGGATCCCTTGAGGGTATTTGTTTTTAAAATTTCCTTATTTTTTAAAACATGCATTGTTTTTGGCTGTGGACCATTTGGTGCATTGGGATGCCCTCCTGTCTGCTGGGTGGCTACAAGAATTCTGCATGTCTCGTGGCCATCTTGGGGATGGTTGGGCAGCTTAGAATGCTTCTCAAGAGGGGAATGCTGCCAAGGACATTCTCTACACTTCAGGATCATTCTGGTGACTGCTCCTTTTGGCGGTGGTGCCTGAGGGGATAATGGGGGGCTTTTCATCCCTGTTATGCCATCCTTGAGAGCATGGGACATCACCATCCTCTGAAACAAGTTTTTTTTTCCAATAAGCGTCCCGGGGGAAGACAGTAAAATACAATATTTATTATTAGTTTTTATACAAGCAGTTAAACACATCCCCAATGCGCAGCACTAAGCTGATTTCTATGCTTTGCAAATGATTAATTTTGTGGGCAAGGAAGCCTTGTTAGTCTTGCCAGCATCATGAGCTTGAAGCATATTGGTGAAATACATTGAGGCCAATGTGTTTTTTAACAGCAATGAGAACATATGGAATATAACAGCTGTAATGTGAGAATTTGAGCAGTCTAACAACAATAAGCAAAGCAAGCAATTCCATATGAACTGATTATGATACCTTCAAAAAGTCATTATACTAACATAGAACTATTTCCAAATCAACATAATACTTAGCATCTTATTACTTCATAACTAATATTAACTTTTCCCCCTTGTTTAAATGTGATGTGTGGTAAGGTATCCATTGCACATCGCCTGAGAGGAGGTTGTAGGGGTGGCTTGCCCTGTTAAAGAGCCAAGCTTCTGGGCCGTTAGGGTAACCTGCCAATTCCTCCTTGTAAATATAAAATAAAACAACAACTTTGCCTCATAATTACTTATGATAACAAAAATGTCTATCTCCGGATGGGGAGATCTAAGTTGCTATCAGGGTAGGCTTAATCATTGCATTCCCTAATGATGGATTTACCAATGTAGTCTCCATAGCATCCTTGTCACAAGATGGGACCCAATCTGGTCTCTTTGCTGTCTCAAACATGGATCGCAGTTCCAGTATTATCTTTGTCCCAAGATGGGGCGTTGTTACTGTATCATTCTTGTCTTGAGATGGGTCTGGTTTCAGTACTTTTCCTTGTATCTAGATGGGTTCAAGGTTTGGTTTATGTATTCTTGTCCAAGTTAGATCTCTATATTAGAGATGGGTGAGCTCTATTATTGCGACTTTCTGTTCAAGATCAAGCTCTTATTTTACGAGTTTCCTGTTATAGATGGAATAAACTCTGCTACTGTGATCTCCTTGCCTAAGATGGATCAAACCTTACGACTGCCACATCCTCCTTAAAAGTAGGAATATCCCCTAAAATCTTGGAACTGCTCCAAACTGGCTGTAAAGCCAAAATCTGGTCACTGTATGCACTGAATGAGTCCCTATCCATCTCTGCTAGCCTACGAGACTCCAATGATAGGCCAACTCCTCTGTCTCTGATGTCCACTCTAGAAAGGGGACATGACATGCTTAGTGATGCCTGTAGAGTGGCATTTCAAGCGGTTTATGCCTCTATAAATTAGTTTTTCACACAATGCAATTAATGGAATTAGGTTCCGGTCCTTCAAAGGCATATTTCAAAGCCTTATCTCTAGTACCTTTAGGACGAGTACCCTACATATTCAGATGGGCATGCGTCTACTGAGGTAGACCCTGTAGCTGAAAGGTAGACCTTGTAGCTGAACCATTTGTAGATCCTTCTCTATTTGCCATTATAAATCAACCCACATGTACGAATTGAAACCACAAGTTAATAGTTTAATAAAAAAATTAGCAAACAAACTAAATTAGTTTAAATAATTTTAGACATTGTTGAAACTTGAAAAAAAACCAAAAAAAGAGTGTCAAGGTTTGAAATTTTTTGGAAAAGTTGTCGTTCTTGAGAAAGCAGTGAAAAAATAAGTAAAAATTGTCAAAAAATGGTGTTAAATCTTGTTCATTAGACTCTAAAGCAATTTAGAGTAGTTAGAAAATGCCATTATTGAGTTTCTATAAACCTAGATGCAACAAAAAGGAGAAAATAATTAAAAAAAAGAAAGAATGAAAAATCAGAAAACCTTCCCGGGGATCCAATTTTGCTTCAAAATCCATTTCAAATGTGCTTTCAAATCCACTTCAAATTGACTAAAATTGTTGCAAGTGACCTTGGAGAAGCTTGGGAGACTGTTTTTTCTCTTGAGCAGCAAAAGAGAGCACAAAAAAATGAATAGAAACTCACTTCTACTGTTCTGGGATTTTTATTCTGCCACAGCTGAGTTTTCAACTCAGACTCGGCGAGTTTTTCAAAAAAAACTTGGGAAGTTTTCTGCAAGAAAAAGTTGAAAAAACTCACTGAGCGAAAAAACTCGCGAGTCATCTACGGTTACAGATGTTGTGAGGTTTATGTTTAGGCATCTATTGTCCAACATCTTTGTCTTGTATTTTGGTTGTCTTGAGAAGGCATCTGAGGTGGAATGATCCATAGGACCATAACAAATACAATATAAAAGATCTGGAAATTTCAGCCTAGTTGAATATACAAGCTAACACAAGATCAACAACAATGTATGAGGTGAGTATGCAACAATCAGCTATTTCATTGCCACCAACAGAAACAGAATATGGTATCTTCTGGAATGACGTGAGCAGGTGTGGTTGAGAGGAGTGCTTGAATATAATCAAGGTACAGTCTGATTGAGCATGAGTACAGTTATTCCTGTAAGGACAAAACAGATTGGAGTGTGCTTTCACCGCATCTAGAATCCAAATTGGGAAGTGATTCACAGTAATAAGAACAATTGCATGTATTTTCACCTAGGCTTTAGGTGAAGAAAAGTTTTGAGTTATATGGATATGTGATTTTGTTATCTCAGATGTTTAGAGACACATTTTTCTTGAGAGTCTACATAATAGCTGTATTTACTTATTTATTCTTGCTTTGTAATTTTCCAGATTTGACTCCGTGTTTCCACTATGTGGCTACAAAATCCAGTTTCAATTTTCCAAGCCCTATTCTAAAATAAAATGCTGAAATCATATGATTTTTGACCTATTGTTATAGAAAGAAACACCATTTACAAAGAGAGATTCATCTCATCTTCATGCCCTATGATCTAAGTCAATGCATTTTCCATTGTTTGTCTATTCATGTCTGTGAACTGGTTGAGAGTATTGAATACAAATAAAGTAGGAAGAGATTGCAAATGAAGGTCCTGCAAGATCCACTGTTCAATCTGTGCAACTTTTGATTTTTAACTGCATAAAATATTCTAGTATAATTGTTTTTCTTCTGGCTTTTTTATTTCTTCTTAAAATTAATATAATTACAACTATTGTAATAATGTTTCCTGAGAATATTACATTTTCTATAGAATTCATTTTTCTTATGGTGTATGAGATTGATTACAACTCAGTTACATGGCCAAAAATTACTAATTTGCCTCTTCAATCTTGAGAAATCAATCACTAATGGGTAGGGATATATTCTTCACCTTTGATACTGATTTATGAAAGCTTATGGATGGAGCATACTGCCTATACCTTGCACTGAGAGAAGGAACTAAGAAAATTAGCAAGAAGGACAAGAATAGAATGAAAAATGCTATAAAAAATCCAGGTTGTGCTATAGATTGCATAAAGAAAAAGGCATTGCCAACATGGATGAAACCAAAGTCTAAGTTTAATCTGTAACAGGTGGTGATCCTTATACAAAGGAAAGAGTCTTACATGTAAATTCATCCAACTTGAAGGATCGACAGTATACATCAAGGATGGTTGGCCAGGATGATCCGCAGGGAACAAGAAACATGGAGTGTTCAGGAAAAATGGTTTTCATGCCTATACTTGAAGAAGGCGTTTATCGTTTTGATTGTGATGGGGATGCAAGGAAAGAAGCATTTCCAAGCATATCATTTTTGAATCCTAGAGGTAGAGATGCTCTTCTGGAAGTCTCTATGCACAAGGTGCCAGATTACATTCCATTTTGCAAGTGCAAGGATGGCCAACAAGTTGTTACTGTTGAGGTTTGACACTATCTCCAAAATTTTGACTCTTCCCATGACAGATAAACATGTTATTTTCACATGCAGTCTTATGAAATAATTCAATGCAATCCTATAATTACTAATTCACAGTGCTTTTTGAATCATTTTTTCTTTTCATGTGTTAATAATGTAGCTTCCACGTGGCTCTTCTTTATATGGTACTGGAGAGGTTAGTGGTTCCCTTGAGCGGGCAGGCAAGCGGGTGAGTTATTATACTTGAACGCATCGTGTAGGTTCTCTTTCTCATTTAGGTGTACTTATGATTCCTATGAATGTTTTAATTGACAGCACAAACATTAGTTTGGATTTGGCATTAGTATCTACAAGTCAATTTCATATGACTACGTTTGTTATTGATTTGAGTTTTAACAGGAACCAGAGACAAGCTGACCAATGCCTTATTTATATAGTATTGATATTAATAGGGTTGAACCTTAAAATTTGAAATATAGCCTTATAAATCACTTGTTTTGCAATATCTTTCTGAGGCTATTTAGTACTTCTGATACATAGTTCTGGACAGACTGCTACTAGTAAGTAATTAACATGTTCGGTTATTTTACCAGCTTTTCCCTCAATTTGTGCTCTGTGAATTCTAGAGAATTATTTTTGATACACTTGATTGACATAGTGTTTCTTCTGCAAGTTCATGACTTGATATTGTCTTCTGCTTCCTCATCATAGGTATTTACATGGAACACTGATGCTTGGGGTTATGGTGTTAGTACGACATCTCTATATCAGTCTCATCCATGGGTTTTGGCCGTCTTCCCAAGTGGGGAATCTTATGGAATTCTTGCTGACACTACAAAGCGGTGTGAGGTGGATCTGCTATAAAGTAGATTGCATTTTGTCTTTTCCTATATTCTTTCTAGGACTTATGTGGTGAAGGCACCAATATTTTGGGGGAAAAGTAGAATAGAATGCATTTCACTGTTTAATGTCTGCAAGGATGAGGTTGTAACAGATTATAGTCTTGGAGGACTTATGAATACTGTTCTTCTGATTCAGCTTTATCTTGTTGGTTAGGTGGATTTGCGAATTGACTCAAGCATTAAATTTTCGGCTCCATCATTCTATCCAGTTATCACATTTGGTCCATTACCATCTCCAGCAGCTGTTCTCACATCCTTGTCCCATGCTATTGGTATTTAATTCCTGCCTCAAAATCTTAATCTTGATGCATACAATTCAACTAATAATGCATCAATGTCTTCTACATTAACGCTAAAATTACATGTGTCACATTTGAATCAGGTGTGCATGTTCTAATGAACAGGTACTTAAAATCATAGATTTCTATAGTAATTGTTCTGTCTTTTTAAAGTGTAGCTGTTTCTGGTTTTCATCTTCTACTTGTAAGGGTTTGGCTTTAGTCCATATCTGAAGATGAGCTCATATTATGTGTAACTCACCTTTTAGTCTTGGAAATTTTGTGGCAAATTATTTGCAATAACTCTCAAGTCTCTTTGCATGAATTATTTTAGATTAACTAGTGTTCATAAAAAAAGGTTTTCTATCTTTTTGCCATTAAAATAATCATCTCCAAAGATTGTTATATGATTAATGTCAAATTAGCTATTGGAAATCCAAATCTCATGTAAATTAAAGTAGGCATTGACATTGTGTTAATGGTTGATGATCAGGCTTCAAATCTTCATTTTGTAAGTGAGAAATCTAAATTATCAGACGTCTTAAGCATTTGGATGAGAAATATTATGGCCTAGGTTTGTTAGTGTTTCAGTTCACACTTTTCAGCGCAGCACAAAATAAAATAGGTGTGCAATAAAACTATTCTTCAAATTAGAAGGGCAACTTCCTTGTAAATTAAACAAGCAACTCAAAATTGGAAAATATGTACCTACAATTTACAATCTTTACAATCACTTTTGTGGTAGTTAATGTTTATTCTGAATAAAATGTAAATGTTATTCTTTTGGATTTGTCCTAAGGTAAAAGGCTAAGATGCTCTTTCAACATTGGGCAAATATTTTATCCTTTTCGACTTGAAACAAATCCTAGGACTACATGCTTATGCTGTTCAATTAAAAATAGAGATTGAACATGGTAAGAAGTTAGAACACACAGAGTTGAATAGGCTAATACATAAAAATGAGTGTTATGATTAAATTAAATGTAGAACTGAATACAAATCCACAAGCTACAACTCTGAACTCATTTGCAATATAAAGCTTGCAAATTTTGTGAAACAGTTTAACCCCTAGCATACATAGCAAGACATCTCAATAAGCATTTATAAGAAAGCTAGGTGCATTAAATGTCATTGAGTCAATAAAAAATTTAGGATAACAACACTAAATACTTGATGAATAACAACTTCAACAAATGTAAGTGTGAGAAATCATTTGTTAAACTAAGTGCAAAAAGACACTTATACTGTTTACAAAGTTACTGTATGAAAATAAATAATAAGCAAACTGCTATGTTTACTCTTACAAATAACTAATTGCATAAAATGCAATTGTTATTACAAAAACTTATCCTCTAATACAAAAACTAAAATCATGCAACCTCTGGTTAAGCTGTAGATTGAATTTATTACTAATTTACAAACTATCTTAATTTCTTAAATGCTCAAATCTCCCACATGGCAACATATTTGAAAATAGATGACTCTAGGCTATAAATAGAAAATGCTAAAAAGAGCACAAGGTAAAACTAGCAAGGGCTCTTTGCTCTAAAAATAGGGACTGCTAGAAATAGCATAGGCCATAAACAGTTCCAACTACAGAATATGCTCCTCTTTGAAACTGATAAGCTATTTCTAGTGCAGGCTAAAACTAGACTTATGGGTAGGTGACTCTAAACGGCTTTAATGATTCTGCATATTTTCCTTCAACCATGGCTAATTATCTGAAAAACCTTGAAATATATCTTGATATTTTGAATTACTTTATTAGGCATACACTTCTACCTTTTCTCACGGATCTGAATGTTGGTTGCTTTGTATAGGGGCATCTTTGTTCCTTAACATGCACGTATATGCGGATTGGCAAATGGTTGAATGAATGGTTTGCTTTGTTTTGGACAATGAAAATGTAACTAAAAGACTTGTTCATATTGGCAAGTGCCGAAATTTGGATTAGTTTCTTCACCATTTTCATTTCTCTATAGAAGTGCACCTCTCCTCACATGCACATGCCTGTGGTTTTTATCTGATTTTTTTGACAAACACATTCTTTGTATAGGCACATGCCTAGTCATGGGTAGGCTCCTTAAAATTTAGACAAATTCAGCCTTTCTTGACAAGTGCATGTTTTAATTTGTATACACTCCTTTTTTTTTCTTCCTTGTGGAACTTTTTGCTTTGCTATGATGTCACAAATCTAGAAATGCTTTTGCTTAAACATATTCTCCTTTGATGCACACAAATAGTTTGGAGTAAAAGAAATTTTTAAAAAAATGTTTGGTATGTATTGATGTGTGCCTATAATCAACTTTGGAATTTTTTTTTTTTTTGGGTTGAGGTCTGCAGTAGAGATTCTACATGCACCAATATGTTTTGCATATACATTGGATTCAATTTCCTTAAAAAATCTTGCTTTTTAATAAGGCACATAACATTGCTTAAGCATGTGCACCTATGAACTGCTCTTGAAACTTTAAAAAAAATGTGTCCTTAATTCTAGTGCACTTTGAATCTCCTAGGTGCACCTTCAAACTAGCAACATTGGACCCTTTGTAGGTTTAGCAAGGGATGCTCAGTTTTTATGATCTTGCAAATTAGAAAAAAGTACCAATAAGATGGTGAGAAGTATGCAGGATTCCAAAACATGTTAGGCGAAGGTGAATGATATGTTTTAAATTTTAAATTTAAAACTTGACATAATGCAAAAATTTCCTTACACAGTTGAATCCAGAAACAAAAGCATAACTGTGTCCAGAAACAAAAGCATATTGATTATGGGCTGTGGAAAACTATTCTCTTTGATAATACAAAAGTTTTGTTTAGGTACAACAAGGTTAATTGCTACAAAAAAAAAAGGAAAATAAATTAGTGTTTAGTGTATTTGAATATGGTTAGGAAACAAGGAAGAAGTAAGTGTAACATGTGGTATGGCATGGGGGACATTCCTAACCTTTCTAATACAACTAAACATAGGTGATTGAAGGAGAAGCGGGCCGGTTGAATAAAAAAAGTAAAAAATGCCCATCTTTTTTACGGAAGTGAACAAAATAGTAAATGCCCATGAGTTGAGATACGTATTAATTGGAATTTTGAAATTTTTTGGGCTTATTTGGTGTTTTTCCCTTTCCTATAAAAAGTGCAAGAGTTTATTATATTTTTATCAATTTCTCTTGTTAGCAATGAGGAAAAAAGCATCACAAAGTTTTTCTTGTAGAGAGAGGTTGGCTATATGGTATATATTAATAGTGCTTTAGTTGTTCAATAATATTATAATAGTAATTGAGTCACCCTTGATTGTAGAACGAAAGTTTGGTTTGCATAGGGAAGTTGGCTACTTATTCTCTGTTTTATGCATCATATGCTACCCAAACATTAGGCAAGATGCCTACATTTTGACCTCAATCAAAGATAAATGAACTCTCACATCGAGTTAAGGAATTTTGTTGCACTAGTCACTATTTCTCATCTAGGGTTGGTTTGTTTCATATATTCATATATTTGATTTGTAATTGTCCAATTTATTCTCGAGTGTATTCATCAACACAAACCATTGCAATTATTAATGAGAAATTATTCTCCTTAGTACTTTAACACTAATAAGTATAACATATTAGAAAAAATTGAAGGCATGTTACAATTGATACAAACCCAAGCTATGCTAACTATAATAGAATGAGCATGCAAAAAAAAAGAACACCATCACATATATAAATATGACAGCATGTTTGCCCTAGACAATCCTATTCTCGGACAAACTCTAACTAAGAAATATTACGCCTTTTGTTTTCTTGAATCATTGAGAAAATTAAAGAATTTAATAGAATAGAATAGAAGATTTTTAATGTCCGCAAGACCAAAGGGGGCCTATGGGACAGTAGACCCTACTATTTTTGCTTTGTGAAGTGCTGATCTTTTGCTATTCAATTTGACAATGAACTCTCTGTAGTGCGTAATAAAGTAATATTGTATTAGACTTAGTTATGTTTTGTTGGGAGGGTAGTTAGAAGCGAGGAAATGTTATTACTTTATTTATTACCAACAAAACCATAAGTCCAACATCAATACCAAAGTTCTTATATAAAGGTCGGTTGGTTGTATTACTTGATTTATTACCAACAAAACCTTAAGTCCAACATCAATACCAAAGTTCTTATATAAAGGTCGGTTGGTTGGGGAAACCAACGGACGCATCTCCTCGCTTCTAACTACCCTCCCAACAAAACATAACTAAGTCTAATACAATATTACTTTATTACGTACTACACTCTCCCATTGTCTCCACCTCACTATAAATCATGAAAGGACAATGCTACTAAATTACTATGTAGTTGACTTAAATTTTTTCATATGCATTGCAATTTGGATTAAAATGTTGTTTTGTTTTCATTATCCCTATATGCTAGACATAAACTCTCTCTTCCCAAACCTATTTTTGACCTTTTCAACCTGCTTGTTTCACATCAAATCTGATACAAGATAGTCCTCAATTGGGCAATGAGAACCTTTGACCTTCATAAGATATTGGCCTCCAATAGGCCTTTTGCTGGTTACTGCAAGTGGGGTGAAATACAACCAGCAGCGAGTACGGACTGCATAGGGAAAAATGGTACAACCTGTCTAGCTCCTAGAAACACCCTGAAAATCTCAGCCAATTGCACATAAGCTTAGAAATCAAAATCATATCAAAAGACATCAAAAACGTCCATCTTCAACACCAAACTGTAAAACTTCACTTTCAGACACAACTGTGACTTTCAGAGTGAAACCAATAAATCCAATTAGGAGTTCGTCTCAGAAACTGGTTTTCTATAAGATTTTCAGCCTCAATAAATAAGTAAACTTAAATCTTCTCAAAGCAAAATGTCAATATGAAAAACGGTAACCCTTTTCTGCTCACAACTTCTTTATAACTTTCCTTGGTGAATAAAATATGAATTTTCCTTTTTGGATATTCACTTTAACATTTAAAATCATTTTAAAATGTGCAAAATGATCACATTTTTTCCCTTGAACCCAGTGCCTCCTTTTTGCACAACTTAAAGTCACTTTTCACTTTCTAAATAAGTCAATACGCTATTTATTCACGAATAAAAGAAATATTACTTTTGACAACTTAATTGTTTAATTTACTTTTCCTTTTTGTTGATGCCAAATAGCTTATGGGAAAATATGGAAAATAAGATAATGACCACAAATTTGCTTACATGTTTTAAGGGGACATTACATCTTGTGGTATTGTAATTCATTTGTTGTTTATGCACTCATCTGGTAGACTCTACATCCACATGCTTCTCTAGTAGTCATTGTTTTTTTCTGATTAGTAATTGATATATTTTATTAATTATAAAAATGCATGAGCATTGCAGCTCCATATTTCTTCGAAAATAGACTCTATACCACCTATAGCTGCTAACTATCACTAAACCGCTAGCTTATCAACACTACTACTAGTCCATGAGTTCCTTTTACAAAATATGCATTTTTGCTTAGAACTATGCCGTATACATCCCCTACAATCAACTTCAACTAAAGGAGCATGTAAAAAATTAATAGGGGATATACATTATTGGACCATTAGCAAAATTTATACAAAAACTTTCAAAATAAAGATTCCCTCAATTTTTCTTCACTGGTTTAAGGGGTCCATTCACCCGGTAGTCCTCCAGAGTGAACTTTGGACACTTTTTTCCACTTCCTCCACCTCTGTCTCATCCGCTTTCTGCTCTAGCTCCCACTCATGCAGAAAGTTCTTTAAAGCATCCTAGCCAATTTGTGCCTCTGCATGTCGTTCATCTCTACCACTTGATGCTCTCCATAGTATGATCAGATGTAATGGTGGTTCAAACCCACCCACCTGAATCCAATCTCCATTTTGTGCGAGAAAAACCTCACTCGGTTGTGCCATGGCCAAGAGAGACTTCATGCAGTGAGTCCACTCTTCCCTCACATGCTTCTGTTACCTAGTGCACCTCATCCTTGTTCCCTAGTTCCAAACACCAAGCCATAAACAAAGACAATATATAAGTGTTTGAGCAATAGCGATACTCAGACCTCATATATTCCTCCCCGAGCGGAACATCCATTATTTGCCAGAACATGGGGTCATTAAATTTGAAAATGCCTTTCAATCTCTTCTTCAAAATTTTGCCAAGGAAAGACAATTGCTGTCTCTAAGTAATCAACGTGAAGTTGGCCTCCATTCTTTGATCTGCACCACCTCGCTTCCTTCTCACTTGCCTCTCTTATTGATGCTTTTCTAGGTGATAGAAAAGAAAGTGAAATATCCCGAACTAGGATTTTTTTCAAATCTGATTTGGGTTTTCAATTTTTGCCATGTTTTGCTTCATCATAATGTAATATTGCAACATGCAAATATGAAAACTAAACATGCAAAGGAAATGATACAGATTTCCAAGGAAATAAGCGATTACAAACACAAATCTATTGATAATGATTCAGATATAAAACATGCATGGCTGTTACATGAAATATACCGTCGTTACAATGCTAAAACATGCATAAATTTTCCTCCAAAACCTGTTTAAAACGATGCAAATCTGCTCAATGATGAACCCTGAATGAGCCCACCTTGTAAGTAGTGTTGGGTTTCTGTCCAACCTCGAATATCCAAGGGTTTTGTCCTCAGATATGGTTTCTACTGTCAAACTAGCAACAAGGAGAAATTATCAAAGTATCAAATCAACATATCATAATACTTGGAGAAGGAAGGAAACCCTTTAAATAGATTCTCTAAACCGCCTTTAAACCTCAAATCACAATATGTGATTCTTAATTAACTTTTTCCCTCTAAGAGGTTCTTCCCACTTCTAGAAGGCTTAATAATTAAAATAAATTCATTATATAACTTTGCCTTCATGATAAAGTTACTATATTTTATTACATTCTTAATAAAGTCACTTTATGACTTTATTTCATAACTAAGTCACTTTATTTTTATAATTTAATTTTCTAACCCAAAGTGATTTTTCTCTTATAATATTATTTTATGGGCTCAAAATAATATTATTTGTTTCTCCATCAATTAATAATTTACAATGCTAGCCTCTCATCCCTTATATCTCCTAAGTAGCCTACCGGGATGACAAAAGAATAGGCTAATCAACACTTGAATGATCACTGAGGAGAAGGGGACATTACAAAAAGGCCTCTTTGGTATTAATAATATCTTCCTCCAAGCCCTTCACATTTACCAACCTTTTATTTTCCATGATAGTTTATGCGTGTGATGACATACGGGTAATCTAAAGACTCGAGCTGTAGATCTTGGTAATCCTCCCACAGCTCATCCAACTGACAATCATTTAATGAGACTGACAACTTGGACAAAGTGTCTGCCACGGTGTTGCCACTTCTCATCATGTGGGAAACTTTAAAATCTTTGAATGTAATAATTTTTTTTCAAATTACTTCTATATATTTATTCAATTTCCAAGCTAACGTCTCCCCTTTTATTATTGCATTCATAATTATCAAAGAATCTCCCTCTCGGCGTAATTTTGATATGGATAATTTTTAAACCATTTTAACGGCCAATAATGCAGCTTGCGTGTCCGCATCATTGTTCAATCCTACCATCAACTTCTTGGCTCCCATTGCCACTATACTACCAATCCAGTCCTGCACTACATATCCTGCCCCTAACAAGCTTGGGTTTCCCTTCAATGCTCCATCAAAGTTTACTTTAACCCATCCTTCTTCTGGTCTGATCCATTGGATGATTTTTCTTTTCTTCACTTTTGGATTTACCCAGAGACACCCATTAATAGGCTTCTCTAGTAGTCATTGATGATTTACTCCATTTTGTAATATTTCCTCTGGCAATTTGACTTATACTTTATAGATATTAATTTGTGTGTCACTCCATACTTCTCTTCGCTTGGTAGAAGCATCAATTACACACTTCTCTTGCTACTAATGCTAAGTTACTGATGCGCTCCTAGCAGGCCTGGATGCGGAGGTGGATGCGTTGGGAGCCGGATGCGGATGCGGATGCACTGGGAGCTGGATGCGGAGGTAGAGGCGTGGTGGATGCTGGCATGAAGCACATCTTGGGCCTGTGGATGCCCTTCCTGATGAACTTCGTCGATTAGCTAGTTGTAAACAAACATATTAGTAGCGAAGGAAACGCTTGTGGCCCATTTGTTGAGGCTTCTCACATAAAAATTGTGGGCTTTGCCAAGGTATGACGATGGAGACAACACCTTCATTACTCTGGGAAATGATCTGTTTTTGGCTCTTTTCTGAACGTTGGTTCTATCCCCTTCCATGGAAAATTAGTTCTAAGTTTGTGACTAGAAAAGAAAAGTGAGGAAGATCTGTACTCGGTGTATGAACTTGAACTTGTTCGCTTATTATACAAGTATATTATATATATATATATATATATATATATATACCAAGGAAGGAAAGGAGAGATTGGGAGATGAAGTTGAGAGCGGACACAAAACCTTCACTGTAGAGTAAATAAGTAGAAACCGAGTCTCAGAACAAAATCCGTCATATCAAAAAAGTGACAAACCGGAGAATTAACTATGAATTGATGGGAGAGTGACCTACAAATTATAAATAAATCACTGACAGTTACTGTCCTCAACATATTCTTTTGCATTTTTACAATTAAATAGTATTTTTTTATGTAACAAATAGAGTATTTGTTAAATTATTTATGATAGATGTAAGGAGAATTTTATGATCATTTGTATGAGTTTGACAATAGAGATCTCCGACAGAGTAGGCAACTAAATTCAAATATGTTTCCACAAGACTAAACTGAATATCATTCAATGAACTACACCTTATGGCGTTGTGTAATGTTAAATCTCAGACTGCAGATGAGGAAAGATTTGCAAATAAAGTCTAGTATCAACATACGGTAATATGTGTTAAGGAAGACGGTTATCCACTCGCCTTGCTGGCTGGAGAGCTGCTGCCACATCCTTGACCCGTGTACACTTCACGAGTCTGGGCCACGTCCAGTACTGGCCTCTACCCGCTGCTGCGCTTAGTCCTTACTCCCGCGCGGTGCAAAAGCACTAATAGCCCCTCAACTCGCGTGCTGGAAATGGTGTCTGCTGCGTAGGGGATGGATACTCTTCTGCAGCTCCACGTATCTACACTGAATGCTGTCTATCCGCAGCTGTTATCCCACACAATTCTTGGGCCACTGGTTTTGGTACCTCACGCTGCAAAATAGAGGAGTCTGGTGGATCTGTCCGCAACAACCTATGGTCCCTTCTTTCAACCCGTAGATGATTCTGAGAACTCTAATAGCGCAGACTCAAACGCTACTTAGGAGATATGAATTGCTCTATCTTCGCAAGGACTGGAGAGCTGAATATCGGCTTTAATCTCTGCAATATAATCTCTGCAACACCTTTCCTTCCAGTGCAATGTATTTTTGATGCTAAACTGAAACCTGGAGGTGCTACGTTTCCTTGGTTCTAATTCTGAAATCTAGAAATTAAACAAATCCTTGTCTCTCTGAATTTCGAACTATTTGCTGAAGCTTTTAATTTCTGAAATCTTTACTTGTAGTTCACTTGTGAAATCTGGAGGACTTAACCAAAGATGGAATATTGGGGCTACGTCCAATTTCCATAAAATCTTAAGGGGCTACGTGCTCAAGAAATCAGTCACATTCAAGCAACCGGATATAAAATCTTTAATTTCATAAATTTTCATTGTGCTTTTCCCAAGGAAGATCTCCTTCCTTTATAACCTCAAAATAAGAGCCATTACACCAACTAGGCAATGTGGGATAAAAAAGCACTTTCGTCTTTTAGTCACTTAGTCACTTTATAAAAATAAAGTAACTTAAAGTTATAATATTAAAGTGACTTTATAATATTACTTTATGAAATAAAGTACCCCAACTATAGAGACTGAACTCAGATATTAAATAAATGCCCAAGTAAC
>MU223643.1:1496840-1515635 GCA_018584345.1 Thuja plicata
CCTCATCCAATGGAGGTAAACTACCCGAAGCTACTACCTGCTGTCCGATTGCCTTCTTGAGGCAAGAAACGTGGAAGACATTGTGAATCCTGCTATCTGCCGGAAGCTCCAACTCATAGGCCACCTCACCAACTCTCCTCGAGATGCGATAAGGGCCATAAAATCTAGGCCTGAGCTTCTTTGATCCACTCTTCTTCAGCGAGCTCTGCCGGTAAGGCTGTAGGCGGAGGTAAACCATGTCCCTTGTCTCAAAATTCCGCTCTACCCTGTGACGATCAACATGCATCTTCTGCTGATTCTGTGCTCTCTGAATATTCTCCTTGAGAGAACGGAGAATGTCCTGGTGATCCTGTAACCAGTCACTAGCTATTGGAGCCCTGCTGTCCTGTAAAGCCAAATCTATGAAAGATAGTGGCTCGCTACCATAGAGTGCCCTGAATGGCGACATGCCTATGGTCATATGATAAGTGGAGTTATAACATAACTCCCCTAAGTATAGCCAACGGACCCATGCTCTTTGCTGCCCTGATACATAGTTTTTGAGGTAGCCTTCCACCCATTTATTCACGATCTCTGTCTGCCCATCTGCCTATGGGTGGTAGGAGTCAACTCCGTGCCTGCTAACTTGAAAAGTTCCTGCCAGAAGGTGCTAAGGAACTTGCTGTCCCTATCGTTCACAATGGTCTTAGGGAGACCATGCAATCTGAAAACCTCACGAAAGAATAATTCTGCTACCTGTGAAGCTGTCCAGTCTGCTGCAATGGAAAAGAAATGTGCGAATTTGGTGAGTCTATTGACCACCACAAAAATACTGTCCTTACCCTGCACTTTCGGCAACCCAGTGATGAAGTCCATAGAAATACCCTCCCATTTTTGAGCTGGAATAGGAAGGGGCTGCAACAAACCTGCTGGATGAGTGTGCTCTGATTTGTTCTGCTGACAAGTCTGGCACTCCCTAACATGCTGGAGGACATCGTCTTTGAGGCCCTTCCATGAGAACCTCTCCCGCATATACCTGTAAGTCTTAAAGAACCCTGGATGCCCTCCTGTAGGAGTGTCATGTACAACTCTCAAAATCATAGCCTTCAGCTTCGAACCTGGTACTAGGTAGATCCTGTCCTTGTAAAGAATGATGTCATCAATTACCCTGTACCGGACATCTGGGAACTGTCCATCCAAGATCTGACATGCTTGAGTATCCTTAGAATACTCAACCAGCAAGTGAGATTTCCAATCTGCGGAAATCTCGGATAGAACACAACACGTTACCTCTGAGGGTCTCCTGGAGAGTGCATCAGCTACAATGTTATTCTTGCCCTTGACATACTCAATGTCAAATCATATGCCTGTATCTTACTGACCCACTTCTGCTGTCTCTCGTTGAGCTCTTTCTGTTCCAGGAAGTATTGCAAGCTGTTGTGATCCGTCTTGACTGTAAACTTGCCACCCACCAGATATTGTCTGAATTTAGCTAAGGCGTGCATGATGGCCAACATCTCTTTGTCATACGTGGAGTACAACCTCTCGTTGTCCCTGAGTTTCCTGCTCTCATAAGCTATGGGGTGTCTGTCCTGCATCAATACTACACCTATCCCAATACTTGAAGCATCACACTCAAGAATAAAAGGACGAGAGAAATCCGGTAGTGTTAGAACCGGGCATGTGCTCATGATAGTCTTGAATCTGTCGAAGACTATCTCAGTATCACTTGTCCACTTGAAGGCCTCTTTCCGAGTGAGATTGGTGAGGGGTGCAGCTGCCTGAGAGAACCCCTTAACGAACCTCCTGTAGTAAGAGCATAAACCAAGGAATCCTCTCAACTCTGAAACATTCCGCGGTGGCAACCAATCCAGGATTGCCTGTATTTTCTTCTGATGGACCTTGACTCCATCTACCCCTATCACATGTCCCAAGTAGAGGATATCGGTCAACCCAAACTCACACTTGGATTCTTTAGCAAACAGAGACTGATTCTCCATGATGCTCAGAATCTCATCCAAGTGTCTCAAGTGCTCCTTCCATGTTTTGCTGAAGATCAGAATGTCATCAAAGAATACTAATACACTCTTGCGCAGCTGTTTTTTGAAGATATGATTCATGCAAGACTGGAATGTAGCCGGAGCGTTAGTGAGCCCAAATGGCATCACTAGAAACTCGTAGTGCCCGTAATGGCAGCGGAACACTGTCTTATGTACATCCTCTTCTCGGACACGAATCTGGTGGTACCCTGATCGAAGATCTATCTTCGAGAAGTAGACTGTCTTGTGTAACTCATTTAGCAGCTCATCAATCCGGGGAATAGGGTACCTATTCTTAATGGTCCTCTTATTCAGTGCACTGTAATCAATACACATGCGAAGAGTACCATCCTTCTTCACTAATACCACTGAAGAAGCGAATGGACTACAACTAGGCCTGATGTGTCCCATTTCCAGGAGCTCCTTTATTGTCTTTTCTATCTCTTCCTTGTAGTGCCTCGGGTGACGATAAGGTGTAGTAATAATGGGCTTAGTGCCCTCCATCTCTATGATATGCTCAAAACCCCTGTCTGGAGGTATGCCAGGTGGAATGTCCTCGAAGACCCGTTTGTGCTTGTCAAGCACCTGCTGAATATCAAGGTGAACCTGCTGCCCTAAGTTCGGTGTGGGTTTTATGGATACGAAGCACTGGGCTGCCCACTCCATGTCACTATGTCTCATGATGGCCTCCATCCTGTGAGTAGACACTAATCTAGGCTCGCCATTTGGCATGGCCTTAAGAACCACCTGCGGATCACCCTGTATAAACTAACTGTTTCAGCGTGTGATCAATGGTGTACCTGCCTAGGGTCTACAGCCACTGCATACCCAATATCACATCTAGACTATCCAAGTCAATAACATAAAAATCTGCCTCTAGCAGGTAATCTCCAAAGTGTATTGGGAGGCCAAATATCTTCCCGGTGCAACTCAAAAGGTCCCCTCCTGCCACCTTGACCTCAAACTCCGGAATGTAGCTGTCTCTTGGAGACCATCCCTGTGTTGATAAAATTGTGCGTAGCACCGGTATCTAAGAGGCAAACAATTCTCTGTCCTCTAACTACTCCTTTCAACCGAAAGGGGTGACATGTAGGAATCCTTGAGAGGGATGCTGAGAGGGATGCTAAAGTGACCGGGGGTTGCTCGTGGGGAGCTTTCTTTTTCTTCCCCTCTGATGGCTCAACTTGAGCCTCCTCATTGCTGTCCTCTTCATCACTGCCCTCACACTGCTCATACTCATCCTCTGAAGCTACCTCAATGTAATAAGTTTGCCTTTCCCAAGGCACCTGTGATCTGGAGTCCAAGGCTCCCTGCAAGTAAAACACAACTTCCTCCTCAATTCATTTCTAGTCTCAAAATCCAGCATAGGAGGTGCACTCTTATTCTGATTTTTCCCCTTCTGGAATGAAGAAGACCCCTTGAAGGGTTTCTTAGGAGGCTGTAAAATGGAGGACGGTGAATCTAAGTCGTGAGCTAACTTAATAGCATCATCCAAGGTGTCTGGTTTGAGAACTCTAACCAGGCCTCTATATTTATCATAAAGGCCCTCAATGAATAACATTACCTTCCTCTTCTCTGTCATGTCTAGAACCATGATGGAGATCCTCTGAAACTCATCTTTGTAATGCTCCAAAGACCCACTTTGCTTAAGCTGAGCCAACTCCGTGTAATAGACCTCTATGTCCTACCTATCAAAGCGAGATATTAATCTCGTGCTGACGATCTCGTAGGAAGCAATCAATCCGTGGTCCTGGGTGACTAGACCATGCTGCCACCAATTATACGCGGCTCCCTCCAGATGCATAGTGGCAAATTTAATTGCCTTGGTCTCTGTCATGGGCTTGAGGGTCAGGAAGGTATTGAGCTTGTGGATCCAAGCTCTAGCGGATGCTCTACCGCTACCATCAAACGTAGGAAGAGTTAACTTGTTCATGGCATGTTTCAAATCCCTGTTTGGACCCCTGGGTCTCCTATCCTGCTGGGCCCTGCCAAACTCTCTCTTTTGTGCCATATACTGGACAAAGGTCAAATCAGCTTTGACATGGACGGGTAACATGTCCCACTCGTCGTGCATAGTCATAACATTCTCTAGAAGAATGCTTGTTGTATCCGGTTGTGCCACCTCCTCTTCTGCAACATTCTCTGCGAATGTAGGCATGAGGGGTCTGTCTGTAGTACGTGTGGGAGCTCTAGTAGCTCTAGGAGATCTTGCTGTGCTGCCTCCAGTACTGTGGTGACTAGCGGGCCTCTTGACTGTAACTGACAACTGCTGAATAACTCCTGTAAGCTGTTGTAATACATTAGCCATGTGGTCCTGTCCATCTCGTATCTGTCTCATAGTATCCCTGGCCTCTCTATCTGCCTCATCAACCATTCTCCCACCTGGAATAGTCTGCTCCAAAACAAACTCACTATCTGGGTGACTGGACTCCATGTCCACCTGTACTGAAAAATCTATCTGTTCCTGCTCCTCCCTGTTATGACCAAGTCCGGGTATCCTGTGCCTGCTATGCATACTTGGCTAGCATGGCTACTGCTGTCATAACCGAAAACTGAAAATGATGATCCCACTAGGATGGCAAGATCAGTAGCTCTGATACCACTGTAAGGATCCTGACTATATTTCCTTACCAATTTTTCCTAACGAAGTCCTCTGAAGCCGTGCCAAAGGTTTATTTAACCAAACAAGTCTGGATCACTGTGTTTGATACTGAATATATGATGTCTAATGAAATGTCTATGCTGTTTGGTTTACGCAAATATGCTGAGAAGGTTTTCAATATATATATATATATTCTAATCAACATGCATTATACAATAGAGATCTCCGATAGATTAGGCAACTAAATTCAAATATGTTTCCACAAGACTAAACTGAATATCATTCAAAGAACTACACCTTATGGCGTTGTGTAATGTTAAATCTCAGACTGCAGATGAGGAAAGATTTGCAAATAAAGTCTAGTATCAACATATGGTAATATGTGTCAAGGAAGACCGGTTATCCACTCGCCTTGCTGGCTGGAGAGCTGCTGCCACGTCCTTGACCCGTGTACACTTCACGAGTCTGGGCCATGTCCAGTACTGGCCTCTACCCGTTGCCGCACTTAGTCCTTACTCCCGCGTGGTGCAAAAGTACTAACAGCCCCTCAACTCGCGTGTTGGAAATGGTGTCTGCTGCATAGGGGATGGATACTCTTCCGCAGCTCCACGTATCTACGCTGAATGCTGTCTATCCGCAGCTGTTATCCCACGCAATCCTCGGGCCACTAGTTTTGGTACCTCACGCTACAAAATAGAGGAGTCTGGTGGATTTGTCCGCAACAACCTATGGTCCCTTCTTTCAACCCGTAGATGATTCTGAGAACTCCAATAGCGCAGACTCAAACGCTACTTAGGAGATATGAATTCCTCTGTCTTCGCAAGGACTGGAGAGCTGAATATCGGCTTTAATCTCTGCAATATAATCTTTGCAACACCTTTCCTTCCAATGCAATGTATTTTTGATGCTAAACTGAAACCTGGAGGTGCTACGTTTCCTTGGTTCTAATTTTGAAATCTGGAAATTAAACAAATCCTTGTCTCTTTGAATTTCGAACTATTTGCTAAAGCTTTTAATTTCTGAAATCTTTACTTGCAGTTCACTTTTGAAATCTGGACGACTTCACCAAAGATGGAATATTGGGGCTACGTCCAATTTCCATAAAATCTTAAGGGGCTACGTCCTCAAGAAATCAGTCACATTCAAGCAACCGGATATAAAATCTTTAATTTCATAAATTTTCATTGTGCTTTTCCCAAGGAAGACCTCCTTCCTTTATAACCTCAAAATAAGAGCCATTACACCAACTAGGCAATGTGGGATAAAAAAACACTTTCGTCTTTTAGTCACTTAAGTCACTTTATAAAAATAAGGTAACTTAAAGTTATAATATTAAAGTGACTTTATAATATTACTTTATGAAACGAAGTACCCCAACTATAGAGACTGAACTCAGATATTAAATAAATGCCCAAGTAACCATGTGACTGACTGGCATCCTCTATAAAGCGGCCATTAGACTATCCAGACGGCTAGATAGGCTAATCAGGCATAATATGCACTACTGTAGAAAAGGGGACATTACAGGTGTGCAGATTCACAATGCATAATTCAAGGTTTATATGTCCGCTAGGTCCAACATGAGTTGCATTGCAAGTTAATTTTTTCTATAAACAATTTGATTTCCTCTAGTATGATCTCTATATATGGTAAGGTGATCCTTTAACATCCATTGCTGAGTGATTGTTTATTCATATTTCTTATACATGTTTAACCATTGTTAGTAATTTAGGGTTCAAATTAGTGTGTTGTGAATGTTGAGAAGGCCAACAGTTGTAGCTTGTTGTTTCTAAAATTCAAAAGGTGGTTGAAATTGTTAAATGGACATTTCTACTAACCTTTATTTACAATTTATCCCATTTCAAGGTAAGATCCCCAAAGATTTGAACTACTTATAGTTTTGATTTTCTTCTTGGAATTAATACTCCTTAATTTTGATTTACCCTAGATATTTTGGAACACTAAGTCTTAATTTACTTCCCAGAATTGATTATTTTATCGTGTTGTAGGAACTACATTTATGCCACCAAAATGGTCTCTTGGCTACCACCAATGCCGATGGAGCTATGACACCGATTCTAGGGTTTTTGAGGTGTGTTTTGAAAATTTATATATTTTTCACTAGATTGATTATTTTGATACCAATGATTTGAGGCAATATTTTTGCTAATTTTTAGGCTTACGGTTTCCCAATGTAAATTCGAGTTTTGGTGTAAGTGGGGGGAAGGAGTATATGAAGTGTTAATGGGGTTTATCAAATATAAGTAATGTTAGTTTCAATTTCACTTTGACTTCATATATTTATTCCTATGTGTGTAGAGCATTGAGGGAGTGACAAATATAATTTGTTTGATTCCTTCAATTTTTGAACTCTAAATGCAATAATTTTTCTGGTCGTGCAGGTAGCAAAAAGTTTCCGAGAAAAGCAACTGCCTTGTGATGTCATATGGATGGACATTGATTACATGCATGGATTTCGTTGTTTCACATTTGATCCTGTATGGAGATTTTTTTTTATTTGATTTTGAGAATTTTGTTTTCCATTATTTCTTTTAGGGGTACTTTAGGGGACTATTTTATGTGGGTGTAATGTAAGATATGTGTTGTTAGACACCATCTTGACACTTGTATAAACCCTTCTACTATTATTGTTGACTTTAATATCATATAGAATTTTAGTATTTGTGCTTTTCTTGCCTTTCACAAAGATTTCAATTGGTTTTTACTTTTCAAGTTTGCTTTTTTGTTCTAGAGATAAAAAACGACCTTGAAAATATAGAACCAAGTTTAGTTTTCTTAAGAAAATTTATATGGTAAGGTTTTGCTAGATAATATGTAGGATTTTGTATGCCAAATTTATATGGTAATATCTTGCTAGACATTATGTAAGATTTTGTATGCCAAAAATAGATTTAGCATTTTGTTTGGATTTCATATGTTTTTTTGGTTAATTGAGAGAATTGGGGTGACTACTTGGAGCTTGCCTTGGGTTTACTATGCTGAAACAGTGCACAACCTTAACAACACTTGGACATAAGGTGAGTGCCCCTATAACTCGTGAGCTAGTAGCATGCCCTACGCCACTAGTCTTTGACGACATTTGAACTTGAGACAGCCCAGACACAATGCACTTAAAGTGAGGTGTTATATTTGATTTAGCCAAACCTTGGAGGCATTTGGATTTCATATGTTATGCTATGAAGATTCTATTATTTGTGATATTTCATAAAAGATATTAGCATATGTGTTTTATGAAAAATTGCATTCTCTTTTGTATTTCTAAAATGGCATGCTACAACATTGATCTATAATTCTGCCAAAAAAAAAGTTTAGAAACAGGGAGCCAAACAATGAACCTGCTACTGTATTTAGTTTTCTAAATGACAAATGGAATTGGAGGAATTAAGCTGCTGAGACATTAAGAAATTGAATATTGAAATGTTAGGTGCAACACATTATAAGAATTGGACTTGGCAAAACCCTTATGAGGGGTAAAAAGCCTAATTGCTCTTGACTAGAGTGTATTGCTTAGAATAGATAAGTACAAATAGTTTCTCAACCTTTATCAAGCCTATCACTACTTAACCGTGTATTTCTTAGAGGTACTACATTTGTTGGTCCTCTCTCTTGCTTTGGACTGAATTGGTTCTTATTGTCGGAGGACTTCCCTAATGTGTGCAAAACCTCCTACTCAACAACTGAAGAGAGAGGGTTGCTGATAGGTTACACATTTCTGCTTATTTTTTTCAAATTGGGTGAAACCACTACATAAACAGGAGGTAGTTTCCTATTTATCCCAACAGTTTCTGAATCTCCATTGACGATTGCAAAATTGCCTTGATAGTTTCAAAACTGCCAGTGATGCTTTCAAATCTGTTTCTATTTCCTTTCTTCCTCCTTTTTTTGGGGGCCATAAATTTTGAATACAAAATCAAAATGAGGTGCCATTAGATTTGAAGTTTCATCACTTTTTGAGCCGAACATCATATTCAACTTTTTGTGCCCTATAAGTTAGGTTTTGGGCTTCTATGTTGAATTATCTTTCCCCTTAAGAGTGGACTTACTCTGAGATCCAATATGGGTTCTACATGCATTACTAGAGAGTTTTTGGTCCCACAAAAGCTTACTAATGAGACTCAGAAGATTTCTGTTGTCTCTAAAAGCTTTTGTACCAATTGTTTCTAATAAAACTCCTTCACATACTCTTGGTGGAAGAACTAAGTGATGCTTGTGTACTCAAGTGTTTCAAATAGGAAATAGTAATGCTATAAGTGTAGTGTTTGACAAAATCCCTCTATATCTGCAAAATGATGCTCAACGCAAATACTGTCCTAAGTTGTGATGCCCCATCCTCCTTGTTGATTGAAACTATACTCCTTCACATCCAAAATGATGCTCAACACAAGTAGTACTATGAGGTAGAAGGTAATGATGCTTTGACTCAAGTATTAAAACCCAATTTTCTATCCTTATGTTGAAAAATTCTGTGGTGATCGCTTCTTCAACCTCTTGTTCCACATACACTACTTCTACAATGATTGCCATGTTACACCACTCTTTGCTGCATGAATTATCTTTCTTATCAATGAAGGTTTACAATGCTTATGAAAGGTATTATGGTGCAGCCAAGGACTGGAGGAACCTCAAAGAAGTCAGTCCAATCCTTGCAGCAAGAATCACACAACGGAAACAACACAAATTATGGAGAGATATGCAAGATCTGCTTCCTTATTATCATCCATAAATCAAGTACAATGGATCTGCAACATGCAGTCTTATATTCTAGGCATACAGGCTTGATTATGGATAGAAATCCTTACAATTCTCCTAGCTTCAAGCTACGGGAAGATAATCTTATGAGAGCTGCCTCACTAGGAACAATTACATTAGCATATAAAGCCTTCACAAGCATCAAGTCGGCCTAGAGAGATTACATTTTCCAATGAGAAGAAAACATATTACAAAATATAGGTCAAGACCCTCAAAGGAAAGAAACATGAATCGCGATCCCTCAAGTAGGTCGGACACAAACATATCAACATTGAGAAATGAGTCGTGAAGCTTCGCCGATTGGGAAAATCCTTTGCGAGATCGGAAAACACAAACTGGTTGCAAAACATGAAGAACAGTTAAGTCCTGCCAAGAATCTGCAAGATCTCATACGGGAAGTAACCAAATGAGATGCAAACCTAGAAGTAGGTTCAACATGATGCCACAAACACGCTATAAGGTGTGCAACAACAAAAGATGCAAACTAAAAGAACGCTGAAAGAAACTCAGCAACAGACAACTGGAAAACTGAAACAAAATATTTTTGGTTGATGCAAGATTGCCAAGATCCCAAGATGCTCTTGTATCATATTATAAATTAGCCCCTCTTTTTGCATCTATGTATAATGAAGGCCATGCAGTTTTACAATGTTTACAATAAATTTTAAAAGTGACTCCTCATCCTACAAGTATGGACATGGTATAGTTTTGATAAAATACTGTGCACAGTACAATAGTGAAGTATGTCATTGTTATGCACTAGGCTGTTCTTTTGCTCATTTATGATACACAAAGCCTCCCTTGCCCATACAAGTGGTCATATTGTTTTCTCTCGTCATATTAACAACTAGGGTGATATGATACATGATACAATCTCTACATTGCCATAGAATGAAAACATGCATGTTTACAACTCCAAAGAATATTTCATGGTGATGACCATGCTCAATGGATACAATGAACAACACTTACAATATCCAAAAATGCTTCATGGTGCTGGTCATGCTCAACTAAAAGAGCATATATGTTGTACAACACCCGTAAAACTGTCACAACACCCAAATGCTTCATAGTACTAGCCATGCTTGATTCCAAGAAATAGATATTTTTTACAATATCCTCAATACTGTCATAATGCTGTCCATATTACCTAATTTGTCAATCTTCTTAGAAGCCCATTGTCCTGACAATTTGCACGCCTACACCATCCAAGAATACTTGATAGTGTTGTCCATCCTCAAACAAAGGAAACATACCTGAGCACAACACCTACACATGTTCCATGGTGCTGCCCATGTTCCCAATTTCAGGCTTTACCCCTACTTGCCCATAGAAATGTAGCAAAACTACACTTCTACAACATGTTTCCAAAGAAAACAATGCACACAATTAGTGGAAAAATGTTTCCAAAAAGCTGCCCATGTTGCTCATTGCCGGAAAACCAAACTCTTATGCAACAAGATTCACACTTCCTTTTTTGCTTTCAAACAAGTGGATAAGGCAATCCTTTTCAACATTTTGTATGAAATGTGTAGTGTGAAATTCCCCATTACCTTTTGCTTGTCCTTGCTTGTTTCTCAAGCAGACTTTAGTCTTGCTGATATTGACCTGCATCCCCACCGTCCTGCAAAAGCGCTCAAGAGAAAATAAATGTTCTTGCAAATCACAGGAAGATTTGGCAATCAAAATGAGACCATCTGCATAGAGGAGAAACTTTATTACAAATTCACCCTACTGTATAACTTCACCATTTTGCATGTTTAACCACTCTTCAAGTTTATCGATATACAAGCCAAACAAAGTAGGAGATAGAGGAAACCTTGTTTGACCCTAATATCACTCCTAAAACATTTTGAAATGCCAGCTGAAGTTCTGATTTTGACTTTCACCTCTGCATACATCCTATGAACATTAGCTCTGAGATGCGTAGGAATCCCCAATTCTTCCATCCTGAGCCAAAGCTTGTCCCTAGGGACAATATCAAAAGCCTTTTTAAAGTTAACGAAACAACAAAAAACCTCCTTTTTGTCCCACCCTTTTTCGATAGTGTGCCTCAGAGTGATACAACGATCAACCGTCGAGTGTTTTGACCTAAACCAGCTTGCCTTTTTGCATGTTTATGATTTTCTTCCGCTCATTTGTTTATCCTATTTTCTATCACGTGGCAAAAAGTTTTGCAAAGAGAGGATTGATCATTATTGTCTTGTAGTTGGAGGGATTGTTGACATC
The DNA here is from genome assembly GCA_018584345.1 of Thuja plicata. Taxonomy (NCBI): domain Eukaryota; kingdom Viridiplantae; phylum Streptophyta; class Pinopsida; order Cupressales; family Cupressaceae; genus Thuja; species Thuja plicata. The sequence continues at coordinate 1,508,460 of MU223643.1, forward strand.
ACCACTCTTAAAAAGTGGTATTGCAAGGCTGATTGTCCAATCTTTAGGAAACCCCTTTTGGCTGATATTGTTTAAGATATCCGTAATGTGTGGTGCAAGGGTTTTCATACCCCACTTGAGATACTTTGCTTGAAGCTCAACTAGGTTTTTTGCTTTACCAACACCCAACTTCTTAATACCCATCTCTACCTCTTGCACGGTGAAAAGATTTGTTGTATTGTTGACCAAGGGTGGCTGGTCCACTCCACCTTGTTCATAGAGTTTCTTAGCATAGTCAAACCATTGGGTGGCTGTAATATTATTTTCAGTTTGCTTCTTTCTTGGCAGGAGTTCTTTCCAAAAAAGTTAAGGGTTATTTTTACCCAGGGAAATTAGCTCCTCTCCTTGTGAACATAAAATCAATTTTCTTCTTCTTTAGGATCTGCTTATAAGCTTTAATGTCAAGGTTTGTTTTATTTGACTCCCTTAGATTTCTCCTAGCCATCTTGCATTCCTTATGAAACCACGCATTAGCTCGAAAACAATTTGTTTCAGATTTTCTATTTTTTGTTCTCTTACACTTTGAGAGAGCTTCATGGATCGGACTTGATAACGCATGACTATTAACAACTTGCCTGTGCATATGCTTCCCCCTACAAAGTCTCTCAAGTGTAGCCCTTAAGATGTTACCGTTTTTTGAAGTCAAAAGAATTCTATAGAATTCTACCCTGAGAAGGAGGTTGTTGAGGGCATTGATTTTTTGCCCCAAGCTGCCTATCCTTTGCCCACAACAGATTTATGTACAGTGGTCTATGATCTGATTTGAGATCCCATATGTGTTCCCCAATTACAACTTCCTCAATTCTCTCATACAAATTCTATGAACAAATTGCATAATCAACCACGCTTGCTCCGTTGTAGGTGTTGTGAGTGAAATTGCCCGACTTAGACCATCTAGCCAAACCATTGCAAATTATTAGATCAAAAGTGCCACATAAAGTGATCAATTCTTCCTGAAAATGATTGCAGCCTTTAGCATCTTCTTGGACTCTTTCCCACTGATGTTTTCTCTTTTCTGTGAGCCAAATAGGATTACCATTTTCTTTAGAGCTGAAAATACTAGCTTGGCAATTTGTTGTTCTAGCATTGAAATCTCTAACAAGAAGAACATCCTCACGCTGCGAAAAAACAACATCTTTCTTTAAGGTAGCATAGGGGTCATTGTAATGACCCTAACCGGCCATTTTCCAAAAATCCCTCAAATATAACTTAGAAGTTTAAAACATATACTTGCATGCAACGTAATATTGATTCAACAAAGATAACCATCAATATATTCGAACAACCCGCAAATATATTCCAACAATTTCTCGGAGAGATGGTATCGTATTATACAACAACAATACAATAACCAAGCATTACAAACATACCAATTTGTAATACAGAAATAACAGTAAGACTGAATGATAAAGAACCTGTGAATGCAATGGCGAACTTTGCAGTGAATCCGCACCGGAGAGAAACTGGGGCTACGTCCAATCCTCCTCTAAGCCAAAAGGGTTTCCGTCCTTATGGCTGTATTCGAAAGCTGAAGCTTCCTGATATCTCCAAGAGATAAAATATAATATCAAAACTAAGCATTCTCAAATGAGCCTTCAATCCTTCTTTTAAAGCAATGGCTATGACTCTTCAGTTTCCCCTCTCTGTCTTTTCATATTCTCACTTAATGTCACTTTTTAAATAAATATAACCGTTGGTTATAAAGTGACATAATAAAATAAAGTGAGGAATCTTCTGGCATTAAAACGGAGGATCAAATGAACTCAGATGGAGACGTGTGATAGCTTGCCGGAAAGCTCTCAGCGAGACGCTCCGAGTCCACTATTGAAATGCTAGGAACACTGAGTTCTTCCTACTTACTATAAATAGTAAGCACCCTGGAAACCCTGTGGAAATTGATCCGATTGGCCTGAAACTGAAAATGCCTAGGCCAAATATCCCTCTGATTACCAGCCAAGCCTCGGTTAGCCCATCGGACCATGATGAAAGCCTAACTATAAGGCACGAAATAATGTGCCCCAAAAAGGGGACATTACAAATCATCCCTTCCCGGAGATTGCTTGCCCTCAATCAATCAGTATTTGCATGCTGCGAACATAATACCTGGATCCCAAACCAACCTCAGGGAAGTTGCTCCACCAACTTGTCGTGTGAAACTGAAATAGATATTATGCCCTGACCTGTGAAGTCATTCACACAGCAACAAAACAACAACCAGTCTAATGTCAGGGTCCCAAATCACTGCAAGATGAGTCATACCAAACTGCCCTGTGTCGCCATCATCTGCGAGAAAGTCTTCAACCCAACTGAGAACCTCACTCCAACTGAGAGCACTGGCACCGCTACGGTCAAATGCAGGGAGAAACCAAACCTCACACCAATCGAATCCCTGAATAAATACTAACCGCAAGTACGTCCCTCCTAGATCCCATAAGCAAAAGGGCCATCCATCTCCCCAGCTGGCTGAAATATCCTGATGCCCGATGCTCCTACTGAGTGGATCACCAGAAATGTCCAACTGCCATAACATTGCCCCTCTGATCTGTCGCCCGAACTGGAAACTGTACTGAAGAGGCAAGATACGCAGATTGTCGAACAAGGCTTCCATTTGCAGGTGAGGAAGCATACCAAACCAATCACTCACCCCACACCTTTGCAATAATCGGGAAAAGAAGTTCTCTGTAGGTGGGCTGAATGAAAAACCCAATGCATCCCATATAATGTGGCCAACATGCGATGCACTAACCAACTCTGCTGGAAATCCTGAATCAGCATAAGGATTCCACAACTGTCTCTCAATACCCGAAGTCATACAGTGTACACTTTGGTGTGAAAAATTCACCCCAACAAGCATAATCATCATACCAAGCTCAATAACCCCGTACTGAATAAGCTCTACCTGAACATCATCATCACGCCTAAAATATGTGGTGATAGAATTACCATAAGCACTGGATGAATCAGTATGATAATGTAGAGAAGTCGCGACTGTGTGGAAAGAGGAATGATCCATAGGATGCTCGCTAACACGAGACATCTCACCATTAACGCGAGGTAGTGCAAGGAACGACATATCACTCATCATACCACAAGACATAACTGCCCATCCTGGACTGCGGGTGTAAAACCCACACTGCTCAGCAACTGAGCTCATTCCGCTACTCCAACCTGGTGACCAAGATTCACCTCTAATAGCTGACCCTGGGTCCCAAATTCTGTAATCGACCTCATCTACGTCATGGGGGTAGAAAATACCTTCCTCATCTAGCTCAAAGGTAGGATTATCAAATATCAAGTCAACATCCATCTCAAACAAGAAATTGTCGATCGCCTGAAAGTTATCTAACTAGTAAGGAAACTCTGGATGATCCAAAGCTCTTTTGGGGCAGCTATCCAAGTCATAGGTCTGCTGTATGCTATCAAGTTCCTGAATCACCTCCTGAAAGAATTCGGACCTTTCCTTGTCGTCCTGTTCCCTGTACTGACTAGTGGTAACAATTTGATTTCTTGCTTCCTTAAGAGCAAGATGTGTGTGCTCCAAAGTTTCCTGAGAAATATTAAGATCTTTGTTGAGCTTATTAGCCTCATCATCCTTTTTCCTCAACTGCTCAGCATAATTTTCTACAACCTGTAACAAGTAGTTGTGATCCGACAATAAACATAGATATTGTGATTTTGAAATCTCAAATGCTGTTTTGACCCCCTGTAAATCTGCAACATAAGGTCCAATCCTTATATCACCTTGTCCTCTCTCTTTCTGAACTTTCTTGTAAAGATCCTCAATAATCTGGTGAGTGCTATCATGGCGCACAAGAGCTGCAGTAATAGCATCGTTATTTGCTTTCAGTTGATTCATCAAGGCATGCTTCTTATCGTTATCATTTTGAAATGCACTCTCAGATTGTTCATCCACTTCATCATTATGCATACGTGATGCGCTGCTATAGAAGTCACATGATTCCTCATATTCTGTAACCTGCATACTAGCTACCTCTTCTTTAGCCTCTCCTTCATGCATTGATTCGACATTTGTTTTGCAATCCCCGGCTTCAACGACAACCTCATAAAGCTTTTCTTCAATAACTGACTTAGTTTTTTGTTCACTTATAGGTTGATTAATGATAGCTGGAAACTCTTCATATAAATTTCTGCACCTATCTTGTGCAAGTAGATTCCAAGCCAAATCTTGATACTGTTTCTTTGCCATTAAAGTCTTGTGTTGAAGCTTTGGATGAAAGTCCATGAAACTAGAGAAGGTTAAATCTCTCTGAACCTGTGGAGGAAGTGTGTTATACTCCTCATACATGCCGAGTATTTCTGTCCTTTCATTAGGTTGTGAAAACTGGGCTAACTGTTGCTGTACCTTAGCAAGATCCTTCAGGGCTTTTTCCAAACCACGCATCTTCCTAGCTAGAACCTACTTGTCTTTGCAGGTGAAGGTCCAAACTTACACTACTCAAAATCTTCAGAATAACTTGGAGTTGCCAAGGACCAGGCTCCACTCTCAGAGTATGAATTGCTAGCACCTTCTAGAAGTTTCACAACTCCTTTCCGATACCACTGTACTACTGAAACTTTGTCAAACAGTTTGCAATCGAATCTGATTTCCTCTGATTTTTCAGTTTTACTGAAATATTCCTTGCTTTTTCTGACCCTTATGCATGGTATATGTACTCAAAATCAGACTGCATCCCACAGACTTAAACTTCCATGAATTGTCTAGTGAACTCCAAGGACAAACAACCTTTCACCTCCTGAACTCAAATCACTGGAATATGCAGCCCCAAATCTTATGAAGAAGGAATTAACCCGTCCAAGGAAATCTTGAAACTACTAGAAGAAACTAATACCACTATTACTTTTGGATCTCAATATGTTGAGTTCTGCCCAGAAGCTTCATTCGAACCAGAAAAGATCATTAACAAGAGTGATAACAGCATGTCTGTCTGAGTGTACAATAACTAGCCATAAGTGGACTCAATGCTTTGTCTTTGCTTTGTTCAAACAACTCCCAATGTAGTTTACGTGAATCAAACCACTCCTAGCACTCCGTTTTTAGAACAATTCTGATTAAAGGCCAGTGCATGAACGAGTCTGCTCTAGAAATCCTATTGGAGCAATGTAAATTGATATAGGAGTAATACTTTGCTATTCCCCATGCTTATCATTTATCAACATATAACCAATGAATTGGCTACAGGCAGTCATGCACAAAATCATAACAGAGCACAAATAATGTTATTGCAAACACTTCTATTATCAACACCTCCTGCCCAGATTGCCTATAGAACTGATTAAGACTGAGATTATCATTCTTGAATGTGGTTGTCTCTGCCACCGTGATGCATTCAGTTCATGCAAGTTATTCACTGTACCACAAAATTATGTCGATGGTCTAATTTCGCACCAATAAGACAACTACCAATTTGAACCTGTCCCTGTTATCTCTTCTACTGAGTCTGGTTAGATTGCGCAACTATTCTTATTAAATGACAACGACTCCTCCATTTCTAATAGCGTTGGTTCCTAATCAACACTCTGTGCTCATGTTACCAACCCGTTAAATACACAAGCGTGCCATATTTCGCAACTCATGTACTTGCTTGCATTCGCATATGGTATTTCCGTCTCTCTGGAATGAGCCGAAACAATGTTGAATGGGGTGGAGAGCTTCTGTATACAATCTGCAGCTACTTAGGATGCCTCCCACGACACCCTGTGAGGATTCAGTTAACGCAAAGGCTGGCCACCTGTTCAGCACTCCGTGTACGGTCCCTGTGAGTGACGATGGCAGTCACCACTTAATGCCACGACCGCCGAGTTTAGAATGTCCAGCAGCCAGTGTTTCCCAGCTCGTAATAACAGATTGGCCCATGCTGCTATTAGTGACAACTCTCAACTTGCACCTTCAGCGCGGGATGCTAACCACGGTTATCTCCAACCTGTTCCTCCACGCGATATTCTTCGTGTTCACACTACGATACTTGCCTTCTAATATTTCGATTAAACTTATACACAGGAACCCAATAAATGATTGGTTGATTAATTTTGTTGAAACAACACTCATAACTTTAGACAATCAGAATATTGATGGGCCCCACATTAATTTCCACTTAAATTGTGCCTAACAATATTAAAATAATCACCGCAACATTTAGAGTGTATTGACACCAGACTTTATTGAAACAAACTCAGCGTTAATTCCCAGCACCGAGCTTGAAGCGGAAAGCCACTCCCGTGAATTAGAAAACGCGGTTGTTAAACTTTGCCAAACCTTGGAATAATTAAATCATCGGACATGGCCCCACATTAGTCACAATAAAGATCTGTGTTGAAAAGAAGAAATAATCTCCAGGCCCTGGAGAATAGAAAAAACCACGGCTCCCAAGGTTACAAAACCACGCTTCTCTAAAAATGCCTTCGCACCCCTCTGATATAATTTCTCAGAAATGCTGATAATATAATTTCTCCTTGTGCAATCTGATGAAAAACTTTCTGGAAATTTGTTTCTGAATCAACTCCACAGGTTGGCAGGAAAACCAGCTCTGATACCACTGTAATGACCCTAATGGGCCATTTTCCAAAAATCCCTCAAATATAACTCAGAAGTTTAAAACATATACTTGCATGCTGTTGGTTCCCAAAACCATAGATAGGAAATCCAAGAGCCTGCCAATTCTCCAATAGGATTCCAAATCAGTTCTGGCCAACAAACAAGAATAATTCAAATTCCCCTGCACTTTAGGCTTCGCTACACCTAGGCGGGTAAACCTTTACTTCAAACTTGATCACCTGGTTCAAAGCTCTTCTATAGCGAATTTAAGCTGGTGAGTTCCTCGGTTGGAAAAATCCTTGAACTCGATCAAAATAAAGTTGGATGCTGAATGATTGAATTCAAATATTGTGTAATGATTTAGTAAGTTTTGTAAGAAGGAGTTGATAGATTTTCTGACTTCATATATAAACCCAATATTTCAATAATAAGACCAGTGCCTCTGCTTACTCGGGCAATAGAGTCAACTTCAATGAAGGTTTACGTACAACTTTATAATGTTCAGCACATTTATATTGCTAATCAATTCAATAACCAAGACACGACAAATCAAATATTTATGCAATCCTAAATTATTCCAGATC
>MU223643.1:1521661-1534642 GCA_018584345.1 Thuja plicata
AATTGGAATTGGAATTGAAAGTATTATTTTGGGAAGGAAAATTCATTCCCATTTTTGTTTTAATAATGTATATTATATTGCTATAAGGATGTATATATATACATGTGTGTATATATACACACAAGTGCATATACACACATGTATATATACACATATGTGTGTATATGTGTATATATATACACAAATGTAAGTATATGTCTATATATGTGTATACACATATGTGTGTATATATGTATACATGTGTATATAGATACATGTATATATATATGTATGTGTGTATATATACACACGTGTATGTGTATATATACACATGTGTTTGTATAAATGCACATGTGTGCATATACACATGTGTGTATATGTGTATGTGTATATATACACATATATGTGCATATATAAATATGTGTGTATATACACATATGTGTGTATATACACATGTGTGTATATATGTGTACATGTGTGTGTATATATGTGTGTGTGTGTGTATATATACACACATGTGTATGCATATATATACATATGTGTGTATATATACATGTGTGTGTATACACACACGTGTATACACACATGTGTGTATACACACATGTGCATGTATATACACACATGTGCATGTATATACACACATATGTGTATATGTATATACACATGTGTGTGTATATATGTGTATGTGTGTATACACACACACGTGTGTGTGTGTATATACACACACACGTGTGTGTGTGTGTATGTGTATGTGTGCAAAAACAAAGTTCCAATTCCTATTCCAATTTTGTGGAACCAAACGCAGAATCTACATCTTCTCAGTCATCTTCCAGGTGAACCAAACAGGACAGCCTAATTCTAGAATTCATTTTGAGAATAGCCCAATTGCCAGAATGGATTCAATTCCAGAATTGGCAATTCCAGCATGCACAAATTCCACGAAACAAACGGGCCCCTAAAGCATTGCTTTAGGCAATCTACACCTTGCTTCCATGTATTTCCAACCTCAGGGCTATTTGTCAGAAAATAATATCATCAAGTCTTCCACATATGTTACAAATGGAGGCCATATTGTTTTCAAAAATTGGGGCTCCATCACATGCAACGTAATATTGATTCAACAAAGATAACCAGCAATATATTCGAACAACCCGCAAATATATTCCAACAATTTCTCGGAGAGATGGTATCGTATTATACAACAATACAATAACCATGCATTACAAACATACCAATCTGTAATACATAAATAACAGTAAGACTGAATGATAAAGAACCTGTGAATGCAATGGCGAACTCTGCAGTGAATCCGCACCGGAGATGAACTGGGGCTACGTCCAATCCTCCTCTAAGCCAAAAGGGTTCTCATCCTCACGGCTGTATTCGAAAGCTGAAGCTTCTTGATATCTCCAAGAGATAAAATATAATATCAAAACTAAGCATTCTCAAATGAGCCTTCAATCCATCTTTTAAAGCAATGGCTGTGACTCTTCAGTTTCCCCTCTCTGTCTTTTCATATTCTCACTTAAAGTCACTTTTTAAATAAATATAACCGTTGGTTATAAAGTGACATAATAAAATAAAATGAGGAATCTTCTGGCATTAAAACAGAGGACCAAACGAACTCAGATGGAGACGTGTGATAGCTTGCCGGACATTATAGTCATTGTGATCTAAGCCACACTTTTTATAAGTTTTAGATACTTGTGGGGCAAAGTGACATGCTGTGATCCTGAGAAGACTACTGTTTTCCACGATTTTGAACCATATGAATTGTTTATTAGAGTCTGCCTTTTCCAATTGAATGACACGTCCTTCCCTTTCCTTTACAAGAACCATTATGCCTCCATGGCCTTTACCATTTCCCGCTGCCAACTTCCAGTAGCCTTCAAACAATGGAGTCCTACATCCTTCATGCTCATGTGTGTCTATGAGACAAATAATGTCTTTGCCTTTTGCAAGTGTTAATTCCTTAACTGCTTTCTGGTCAAAAGCATACCCACATTTACAGATTTCGAAAAACTTCAAAAAGGGAAAAAAAATGATCATACGAAGGGATCTGTACCTGTTAAAAACTCAGAGGTCAAACTATTTTATAGTTTTTACAACTGTTGTCTGATAGTTTGGTCGGTCATTTGGGCAAGGAGTCCTTGAGTATTAAAGTGACCAATCTGTTAGCCAACAGGATTCTAATTTTTGGTTTGATTTTTGTCATGGTTTTGTTTAGGATAATCTGCCAATAGTTCTAAGTCTGTGCAGGAGAAGCTTTTGATAGATCTTTTACCAAAATAAGATTGGCCATTTTAATGTCATCTTTAATCTAATAATAGGTTTTATAAGAAGATAGAATATATCTTACAGCTTTCAGATATAAATAATAGGTTTTATAAGAAGATAGAATATATCTTACAGCTTTCAGATATAACCTTACCATAAAATTTCACCCTTTTATTGAATTTTTGTCAACAAATCATTTCTAGCTAATGTACCATTAAGTTATGCATTTATGGTTGATAAGATTGTGGTAAAATATTTTCTATAAAAGTAATTTGGCATTTATAATTAGATAGTGTACTTTGCTATCAATTTCTAGGAGCGATTTCCTGATCCACAATCTCTGGCAAGCAACCTGCATGGTGAAGGTTTTAAAGGTGTTTGGATGATTGATCCTGGTATGAAAAACGAGAAAGGATATTCTGTCTATGACAGTGGATGCTCAAATGATGTATGGGTTCTACAGGCAGATGGTAATCCATATGTAGGTGGGTATTTCTGCAATCAGTGGTAAAATGTGTCATGTTATCTATATCACATAAATATTTAAAAGCTGATACACTGGATATTATTGGCAGGGGAAGTCTGGCCTGGGCAGTGTGTTTTCCCTGATTTTACCCAAGACAAAACTCGAAAATGGTGGTCAAAATTAGTTAGCAGTTTTGTTTCAAATGTTGTTGATGGCATATGGAATGATATGAATGAACCTGCTGTTTTCAAGGTAACTTGGAGAGAGAGTTATGAAGTAGATTTAGTTGTGACTGCAGTATTTATTATTAGTTTTACAGTTTTAGGTTGTTAACTTATAAGACAGCAAAAATGGAGAATAATGGAGATTGTTGTTAGAGCTATTTAATTACTTTGGAAGGTGTGATGCTATACAGACCGTGACAAAAACCATGCCTGAAAGCAACATCCATAGAGGGGATAAAGAATTGGGTGGACAGCAGAAGCATTCTCACTACCACAATGTAATGTGTAATGTTAATTCAAAGTATTGTTGTAAAAGCCATTCTAAATATTTTGTTGGAAAGGCCTCAAGTAGGTTCCTTTCTTCATTTTTTTTAATTTTTGGTTGGTTATGGTAGGTATATGGCACATTGATGGCAAGGTCCACATTTGAAGGAATGGTGCTATCAAGTCCCAAGAAACGGCCCTTTGTTTTAACCAGAGCTGGATACATAGGCAGTCAAAGGTATGCTGCAACATGGACAGGAGATAATCTTTCAACTTGGGAACACCTGCATATGAGTATTGCCATGGCCCTGAATCTGGTACGTGTCTTTAGTTTCATCTCAATTGCACATTACTCTATTTTTTAAATGGTTATGATTGAACTTCAAATAGATTATAAGTCATTGTTCTCTCAAATGGAAAAAACACACAAGAAGCCAATACTTTGACAAGGTTTTTGATACATGACCATAATTAGTATTCAAGGAAGCTGCTTAAAAAGGCCTGACATCCATAGAGGTGGAGATACAAGCTGAGTTTATCCAAGGCAAAATTTTAGGATGAAAGCTGAATGCAATACGTGGGCTAGTAGCAGATTTGTTACCAAATACGCTATATAGGCTTCTACAAAAGTGGACATAAAAAGCTCTTAGCAGTCCATTTTATCTTACTGGTGTAACCGTGTAGGATAAAAAATACTTTCCCCTTTCCTACTTTCCCTAAATCTCTCCAAACAAATTTTATTAGATTTCATTCACTTCTATGCAAAACACCCTTAGAAGCAAGCACTTTAATGATACCTACATCCATGCATTCAGGTAATCCTGTTAAGAATTGATCCAAAGAATAATAGATGATATTGAAAACCTATTTGAAATGATGGGAATGCAAAAAATCACAAATTACTATTTATTTCTCCAGTGAAGGGAGTTGTAAAGTTATGTCCTCTATATCTCTATGTTCATGAAATTAGTGATGGATGCCTGTGTTTGTGCCTTAATGCTTCTTCTTTGTCTTAACTTTCTTCATTTATAAAACTTGTATCTGGTATCAGATCTAGCAATAGTAAAATGAAAATCTATAGCTGTGAAGTATGAGACTGGAGAAGGTTCGAGGAAATTAGCTGCAGTCCAAATGTGTTCTTTTTACAGTCACATTTTGGACAGATTTTTTCTGTAAAACATTTCTGTGAAAGAAGTAATTAGAATTATTTCAAACTTGTGTTACAATATCACTGTCTGAATGCTTGAGGAATGTATATATCATGATTGCTGAGGTAGAGGTTTTCCTGTTGTTTTGGAAAATGAAGATTGTTTATTTTTCATTGTTTTTCCTCTTGATTATGCTTTGCCACTGTATACCATATTTTATCTAATGTGCATCATTGAGCCCTTGACAATGGTGGAGGTCTTGAGTGCAGCAGTCAGCTTATAAATTAAATTCTATAAAATTAACACAACACTTTGATTTATTAATTCATAGATTATATTTGGGGTTCTATTTGAGGTCTCCACCCGTTGGAATTTAGTGATTACATGTAAGATTCAAAACTAACAATATGACATTAAACACATCTAAATACAACAAGTGCATGCTGGTTCGTAGATTAGATAAAAATAGAGCCACTACATCAAGCTAAAAATACCAAGTGCAGAAATGGCACCAACCAATAGACCTTAACCAAAAAAAGACTGCTGGCATAAAACTAACAAACCCCAGGGCTGAAACAACACCCCACTTATCTCTACTCATCAGCTTCTCTAACCCACTTCCGTTACCTCTTTCACTACTCTCTTAACAGTTAACACTACTTGACGCCCCTTGATTGTGCCAAAAGTGTGTAGGAGCCACTAGGGAAGGGAAACTGTAATGTCTCCTTTTGGGATCACCTTATACTTTGCCCTACGTTCACAAATCCAAATGAAACCAAGAGCAAAATATGGTTAGAGATATAGTCCTTACTTAAGAATAAGGTAAGATAAGCTTGTTTCAGAGAAACCTGCAATCCTTAAGAATAAGGTAAGATAAGCTTGTTTCAGAGAAACCTGCAACCAGATTAGATAATAATATAGTCATAATACATGTAATATATCCATTTTTAGGGTTAAGAGAGAAATTCTTATAGCACATAATTCTCATGCGCTCAACCATAATGAGGGTTGAGATAGGAAAGACATGATGAGGTGCCCTAATTATCCCCATCCCTAGGCTCAAGAGTGGAAACTCTGTCCCCCTTGGCCTCATGTGGTTGCAACCATGCTCATGAGGTGGCATACCTAGTGGGGCCTAAATACTATTCCCCTCCATCATCCTATCCTTCTCACCTCTTATTTTTGGGGATTCCGTTGAGATAGGAAAAATATGACGAGGTGCCCGAATTATCCCTGGCCCTAGGTCCAAGAGCAGAAACTTCGTCCCCCTTGGCCTCATGTGGTTGTAGCCATTCTCATGAGGTGGCGTGCCTAGTGGAGCTTGTACACCGTTCCCCTATATCATGCTATCCTTCTCTCCTCTTGAGAATCCCTTTCTTAGTTACCTCAATAACTAATCCATATAGGCTCAGAGGGAAGATTGCAATAGGCCGCCCTTAACTTGAACGTAGGCCCAAGAGCAGATACTTTGTCCCCCTTGGCCTCATGCAATTCTTAACTGATCTCATGAGGTGATGTACCTAGTGAGGCCTCACCGTTCTCCCTCCTTGCACTTCCTTTCCTTCCCTAATATGGCTGATTATTGTAGGTGTATAATTGTGCCAAGAATATACATTTATATTGCATATGTCTATTATAAGTAAAATATATATTAGGGATAAAGTCTGCAAGACATTGATATTCACATCTAATCAAGTATGCATAATTTTTTCCTCATACCACAATGTCTGAAGGTATTACTACAACTTGGTCTGCTGTAGATAATACTGTTGTTTAATGAAGATATCTGCTGCTGATATTGTATACTTCTGCTGCCTCCTTCGCTGAAAGATGATTATATCTGCTGCTTGTTTTTGTATTTCTCCTGCCTTGCTTGCTGCTCTGCTGTATATGTATTTGCTTCTGCTGCTGATCGATAATGTCTTGGAGTTGATCCATATATATATATATATATATATATATCTTCTCCCTTTGGGATGGAAGAGACAGTTCTCTTCCATCACCATCTCTTCAATTCTGTAGTAGTACCTCTTCATAATCGATTCTTAGATTATGCTTATTGGGAGTTGGCTATATTAATAATTAATCAATCACTGCTTATTAATATGGATTGGCCTTAGTTGGAGTCGTCTCTTATTATGAGGAAGACGTTTAATGATCATTCAAGGGAATTCACCAATCTTAGTCGGCCTATTTCTTATAATCTAGGTCCTACATATAATGTTAAGGTTAATTTACCTTGAAGTTGGCTATACCTAGGTCGGTCTGAAAGTTGTTAATGGCCTATATGAATATTAATGATTTTTTTTATGATTGCAGCTATTAGTATTTAACTGTTGGGTTTTCTTTTGGTTACTGCAACTAGGGCTTCAGACAAGGGATATGATAGAAGAAACAAACACCCTTACATAGTGTATTCAGCATACACTGTCTATTATTATGTTTTAATAATATTGGTATCTAACTATGTATTAATGGTTTGTATTAAGTTGTTTGTCATTCTTGGGTAGTTATTAGTGTAGATTGGTTGATTATTGTGTTCCACTTGGCAACCGTTGGGTCATTTAAATATATATTGTGTATCATCAAGGAAAGTATTATGATGTAGTTGGATCAACTCCAATCCTTGTCTGATCATCTCAGGTCATCTTCTGTAATAATTTCACGTGCGATCAAATATATATTTTAAATTTTTCATATTGCTTCTAGATTTGATTGTGTAAGTTTTTTCATCAACGTTTTCGGATCACACTTTGTGATCCATCATCAGGATGTAAAAGAGTGCTAGGATATGTAGAATGTGATCACATCTCCTGGCACTCTTTTACATCTTGATGATGGATTACAGAGTGTGATTCGAAACATTGATGAAAAAACTTAAACACAATCAAATCCTGAAGCAATATAAAAAATTTAAATCATGGATTGTGGAAATCTTATATCTTTGAAAGATGTATTTTACTCCTATATCTGGGTGCATTGTGATTTTTGTTATTACTTCATGTATTTAATTTAAATTTATTAGATATAGCAGTAAACATTTGGCACCATTGCCTAAAAAGAAATCGGGTCAAATTTGAGTTATTCATGCCCTTAGATCCCAACAAAGGTGAGAAGGGGCCACAAGGAGGTCAAGACTAAGCGATCAAGCAAACTTTAAGGATTGTAGAACAAAGAAAACAAAGAAGATTACAAGAAACAATCGAGGAAAATCCATTCAATCAATTCCCAAGTCGGAGCCCTTCATGAGAACGAAGTAAAAGCCGAAGAGTTAGTCGAAACTGTAGTCAAGAAGAGAGAAAAACCTTCATCGAAGAACTATCAAAGGGAGAGTGGAAAGAGTTTGCTACACTTACTGCTCCCTAACAAAACATACCAAGACTTTGCTGACCAAGTAGGGCAATTGTTCGTACTGTTAGCGTTGTACAAAAAAGAAGAAAGAGATCTTGGACATGAACTAACCGAAGCATTTGAGAATAATATAAAATGCATTTTAGGAGTATCCATTTCGGGAGAGGAACTGAGAATTAGGGGAACTGAGCTGAAGACTCTGAGGAGAAGAGAGTGTATGAATGAAGCAGAAGGTAACGAGGTGGTCGACGACATCATTTATTACAAGGACAGGATTTATTTAGTGCCCGAGTCCAGGATGAAAGAGAAAATTTTAAAGGAGATGCATGATTCACCCTTGGTTGGGCATCCAGGGTATCTAAAAACCTACAGGCAAATCAGAGAAAGATTCTCCTGGAAGGGTCTCAAGAACGATGTCCTACAATACGTTTGGGGATGTGCTACCTGTCAGTAGAACAAATCCGAACACACGCTACCAACTAGTCTACTACAACCATTACCGATACCTAAGTAGAAGTGGAATAACATCTCGATGGACTTCATCTCAGGGCTTCCCAAAGTGCAAGGGAAGGATTGTATCTTCGTGGTGGTCGATCGCTTGACTAAATATGCACACTTCTTTGCCATTTCCGTGGGATATCAGGCCACACAAGTAGCGGACCTATTTTTTTGTGAGGTGTTTCGCTTGCATGGTCTCCCTCGAAACATCGCCAACGACAAAGATAGCCGCTTCCTCAGCATCTTTTGGACAGAACTATTTCGGCTTGCAGGGACGGAGTTGTCACCGAGCATGAGTTATCACCCGTAGACCGATGGACAGATTGAGATTGTGAACTAGTGGTTGGAAGGTTACCTCAGGAACTATGTTTTGGCACAACAGAAGACATGGGTTAAGTGGTTGCATATGGGTGAACACTGTTACAATACCATGTACCACATGTCGATTGGCATGGTGCCCTTCAAAGCACTGTACGAGTATGAGCCACCATAATTTGTTGATATGGCATTGGGCGATAGCCACGCGCCGAGGGCCAAGGATTGGCTACAGGAAGGGTTGGACATTTTGAAGTCTCTCAAGGAAAATCTTCAGAGGGCCTAGAACCAGCAGAAGATATATGCTGACAGACACCGAATAGAGAGAAGTTTTGAAGTTGGGGATCTGGTATACCTCCGACTTCAACCATACCGACAATCTTCCCTGAAGATGTGTGGCAAGGATACGCTGAGGCCACGTTTCTACAGACCATACCGGGTGGTGCGGAGAGTAGGTGAAGTTGCCTACGAATTGGACCTGCCAGAAGGTAGTCGAATCCACAACGTCTTTCACGTTTCTTGTCTTAAGAAAGCTGTGTGTCAACACATCACGGTCTCAACAGATCTGCCACCTCTTGACGAAGGAGGGAAGTTAGTATTAGAGCCAACTGAGATCATCGACATTTGGGAAAAGAGGCTAAGGACATGCACGGTCAAAGAATTTCTTGTACGCTGGAAGGATCTACCACTGGAAGACGCCACCTGGGAAGGTGAGCAGATTTTGGAACACCCCGGTTTGCAATTGCTTGAGGACAAGCAACATTTGGGATGGGAGGACTGTAATATCCCCGTCATTAAATAAATAATAATAATTGTATTTGGGTTCCGATTGATTTAGTTTATCTCGGGCCCATCTTTTATTTTAGCGTAGGTATAGGTGTTGCCGTGTCGACTTTATTTGTACACCTCGGGAGTTGTCCGATGGGTATTTATGACCAACGTGTAGGATGTATTTCTCTTGTTGAGTTTTGGATATTTTATTTGTAATTGCGAATTCCTGTTGGGATTCTACTATCTGCCATTCCGGAGGTGAAAGACCCTCCCTATTTGGTATTTGTAGTTTTGGTGGGATTCAACCCTCACCCTACTCTGCTTGTTCTCTTGTTTGGATCTGGCGAATCTGAAGTACTATCAATTAATATTACCATTCTTCTTTGCAAGTATTGGTTTGATCTATTATTGTGGATTGTATTAGTTTCACTACTTCAAATTGGCCCAAAGGCACATTGCATAGATCATACCGCGTAGACATCTTTCTCTAGGCATCCTAGCCCTACCGTACGGCCTCCTTGAAATAGCCGTACAACCTCCCTTCCATAACTGTACGACCCACTCAACCCTACCGTACGGTCTCCTAGTTATACCGGACGGTCTCCCTGTTCCTACTGTACGAACTCTCTCTCCCTACCGTACAGACTCGCTGTCCCTACCGTGCAGACTCTCTGTGCCTTCCATACTCTTTGTGCATCTCAGCAGCTACCGTACGGACTCTCTGTGCATCTGTGTAGCTACCGTACAGACTATCTGTGCACCTGTGTCTTATACTACATGCCGAGCGGTTTGGGGACACTACAATTTTGATCAAACCTTGTTGAACCAATTCCCTGATATAGTGATGTTGTATCTCAATATGTTTGGTTCTACTATGAAATACTGGATTCTTTGTCATTTGTATAGCACTCTTGTTGTCACAATACAACAAGGTAGGTTCATTCTGAATTTGGTATAAGTCTTCTAGTAGTCTTCTCAACCATACAGTTTGACAAGCTGCTGATGTTGCAGCTTTGTATTCCGCCTTTGCTGTAGAAAGTGATACTGCTGGTTGTTTCTTGGACTTCCAAGAGAATAGTGCAGAACCAAGGCTAAAAGTGTACCCAGAAGTAGACTTCCTATCATTTGCAGAACTTGCCCAATCTAAATCTGTATAGCCAACCAATCTACTATCCTCTGAATGCTGAAATTTGAGACCATAACTCAATGTCCCTTTAACATATTTGAGAATCCTTTTAGTTGCATTCCAATGTGTTTCCTTAGGCTCTGACACGAACCTAGAGACCAAACTCACTGCAAATGTGATATTTGGATGAGTAGTAGTTAAGTAGATCAAGCTTCCAATCAGCTGTCTATATAGAGTGGGATTCACTGGATTTGACACATCTAAAGTAGACAATTTAAGCTCCACTTCAATGGGTGTTGCAACTAGTTTGCAACTCTGCATCTGAAATTTTTGTAGGATATTTGAGGCATATTTTTTCCGAGACATAAATATTTCATCTTTATTTTGCCATACTTCTGTACCAAGAAAGTAGTGCATTTGCCCCAAATCTGTCATTTCAAACTCAGTAATCATTGCTGCTCTAAACTCTACAAATAAAGTTGGATTATTCCCTGTGTAGATAAGATCATCAACATATAGAACTAAGATAAAAGTATTTTTACCTGAGCTTCTGATATAGAGATTTGGATCTGAGTGACTTCGTGAAAAACCTTTCTGTTGTAGGTATGAGTCTATTCTTGAATACCATGCTCTTGGTGCCTGCTTAAGACCATACAAGGCCTTCTTTAACGCACAAACATAATGTTCTTTAGAAGGTATTTCAAAACCTTTAGGTTGTGAAACATACACTTCCTCATCAATATATCCATTCAAGAAAGCACTTTTCACATCCATTTGATAAACTATCCAACTCTGCTGAGCTGCCAATGCCAAAACCAATTTGATAGTATCCATTTGTGCTACAGGTGCAAATGTTTTAGTGTAGTCAATACCTTCATGTTGAGTGTACCCTTTGGCTGCCAATCTAGCCTTATCAATGCTTCCATTAGATTTATACATTATTTTGTACACCCATCTTGTACCAATAATTTCCTTATCAGGAGGTAATTGAACCAAATCACATGTATCATTCCTTTCAATTGTTTCTATTTCACTGTTCATTGCTTCAACCTACTCTTCTTTTTCTTGAGCTTGTTCCTATGTTTGTGGCTCATTATTTTCCATGATTTGAGTCATCAATGCAAGATTCACTTTTGCTTGTGACCTTGTCATTTTTTCAAAATTTGAATCCAACATAAGAGTTGATGGATGATTCTTTTCTGTCCTTTGATATTTTTGATATTTCCTTTCTCCTGCACTAGATGATTCAGGTACATCTTCTTCCTCCTCTTCAATCTCATCAATTACTATCTCTTTTCCTTTTGTTTCATTTTCTCTGGTATATTCTGCTAGCTCATTAATTACTACATCTCTGCTTATCACAAGCTTTTTCCCTATTGGATCATACAACCTGTATGCTTTATTTTCAGTTCCATAACCAATAAAAATGCATTTAAGGCCTTTATCATCTAACTTAGACCTTTTTTCTTTTGGTATGTGTGCTAAGAAACACACCCAAATACTCTGAAGTGATCAACACTTGGCTTTACCCCTGACCATGCGTGTTCAGGAGTCATTCCTTTAACCGCTTTTGTAGGACTTCTGATTAGAAGATACACTGTTGTGTATACTGCTTCTGCCCAAAAACTTTTATCCAAATTTTTCTCTTTCAACATACTTCTTGCCATTTCAACAATTGTCCTATTCTTCCTTTCAACAACTCCATTTTGCTGTGGAGTGTAGCAAGTAGTGAACTCCCTCTTGATTCCATGTTTTTTACAAAAATCAATAAATTGATTTGACTTGTACTCACCTCCAATGTCTGACCTTGTCACTTTGATATACTTACCACTTTGTTTTTCAACCAAATTCTCGAACTCTACAAATTTTTCATATACTTCTGATTTTGAAACCAAACAATACACCCAAGTTTTTCTTTAGTAATCATCAATGAAGGTTAGAAAATACTTGGATTTGTTCAAGGAAGGTGTTTCCATAGGACCACACAAATCTGTATGGATTATCTCAAGATGTTGTTTAACTCTACTGGATTTTCCAATAGAAAATTGTATCCTATGTTGTTTGCCAACAATACATTTTTCACACGTCTTTTGTGTCTTCAATGGATGGTAGACCTTCAACCATTTTTAATCTTTTGAGTAAAATAAAACCATTAAAATTGAGGTGACCATATCTTTTATGACAAATTTTACTTTCACTCATTTCAGTAGACCTTAGTGCTTGGTTCCCATGAGTAAAATGCTAAGTTGCTGATTCGGATTCAGGGATGGATTCGGGCTCGCGAATCCAGTTCGTGGATTCGTAAAAAAAAAAATTGTCGTTTGGATTCGTGAGTGTATATATATATATATACAAAAAATAAGAGAAATATTCATAATTCTAAAACTAAATCATTTCATAGTATGAATCTATGATGGTTGATCTTTGATCATTGTCAAATCTCAAAGATTCAAAACATTAAAATTAAATCATAACATCAGTTCAAGTATCATTGTTTGAAGTTCAACTAATGGATTAATAATTTATTGATATTCTCTTCTTCATCATCATCATCTTCTATAT
>MU223643.1:1534929-1548606 GCA_018584345.1 Thuja plicata
CCCGGTCTGTGCTAGATCCGGGCAGGGTCCGCATTTTGACATGTGGGTTCGTCTGGATTCGCGAGCCACGGATCCATCTGGACCCACAGGTCAAAATGCGGACCCTGCCCGGATCTAGCACGGACCGGGTAGAGAATCCGGACCCGGATCCGGGGTCTACGGTACGAATCTGGTAACACAGGTAAAATGCAGTGGAAACATCCTATCACTTGTCATTTTTGCTCTTGCAATAACTACATTCTTGTTTGATTTATCTCTTATTATGCACTCATTTTTATCAAGTCACTTGATAATTTTGCTCTAACATTTGTCCAATAGACAAAAAATTCTTTTTGAGTGCTGGAACCAATAGTGTTTCATTGATATGCTTCACTTTACCGTGTTTGGTTGTAACGGCAATAGTACCCTTACCTTTGCTTCCGTGAGAATTATTATCTCCTAGTAATACTATACTTTGATGTTTTTGATCCAAGTCAACAAATAGATGCTCATTAGATGTCATATGTGAAGAACATCCAGAGTTTATATACCACACATTATTTTCACTTGCACTTGTATTGAAGCAAGAAATAAACAATTTTGTTTATCTTCAACAGTGCTATGAGCATTTCTATTTTCTGTTTCACCTTGTTTACTCCAACATTCTGAAGCACAATGTCCAAACTTATTACAATGAAAGCATTGGACATTCCTTTTACTATTGTCTCCCCCCTACTTTTACCTCTTCCTCTTCCAACTCCTCTGAAGTTGCTACTTCTTCCTTTGGAATAATTTCCTCTTCCTCTAGAATTGCTAGATTCACCTTTGTATTCATTCTTATTGTTATCATCACTTTTACTAGGATTCTTGAAGAATGCGTTTCTTTTTCCTCTTATAGTTGCTTTAGAGGAAAATGCTTGCTCTAAGCTTTCTTCATTACTTTTCATCCTTTCTTCAACAGCTAATAGAAAGCCACTTAATTCATCAATTTTCATGCTTGAGAGATCCTTAGATATCTCAATTGTAGAAATCACACCTTCAAATTTTGGAATCAAGCTTCTCAAAATCTTTTCAATGACATGCTTGTCATCTACATCCTCCCCTAGTACTTTCATCTGACTCACTAGACCTTCTAGGTTTGTCAGAAATTCATTGACAGATTCAATAGTAGTCATTTTTACATTTTCAAAAATTTTCCTCATTGTTTGCAATTTAGTAGTTTGTGCACCTTGATATGCATTACTTAATATTTGTCATGCTTGCTTGGAATGAACAACACCAGTTATCCTAGGAAAGACAGCTTGAGTGATTGCACCCTGAATCAAGAATAAAGCTTCATTATCTTTCTTTATATTTTCTTTGTATTCCCTTTTTTGTTGGTCATTTAATGCATTTATATCAGCAATCTCAACATATCCATGTTGAACAATATCCCACAAATCTTTAGATTTGAGTAGGGTTTGCATTCTAGTACACCAATATGTAAAATTGTCTCCTTCAAAGATGGGAATCAACAAATTAGACATTACATTGCCTGCCATATTTGTCATAAAATTATGCAACAATAACTCAAATGCTCAACACACTTCAGGAGAGATCTCTGCAAATGAATACTCTCCTTGCCCCTTCAATTTGGACCCACACAAAATATTTTTTTTATTATAAATTTTGGAGAAATAAGTGTCGGTTTCAACCGATAATGCACTTAGTTACAAAAGATTCATTTATCTCTTACAACAAAACTTTCATAATCCTTTTTAAAAAAATTCCAATTCCTCAATATATCACTTCCTTATAAGATTATGTTATTATATAAAGAATTTATTTTTTTTTAAAAATATGACCATACTTTTTTTTTTAAAACAAATTTATCATATAAGCTCCTCCAAAAATAATCTTCCAGTCAAAGCTATTTAAAACATACAACTTCTGCCAAAAAAAACTAAGAGTTTAAAACTTTTTTTAAGAAATTGATTTTGAGAAATTTCATACTTTCTCTTGGCAGTCTGCTGGCTGCCTCCTCCTGTGTACAGACAAATTTCCTCTTGGCAGTGGACTTTGTGCTTGACGGTAGCACTCTTTAAAACTCTCCAGCAGCACAAAATACACGGTGATCATTCAAACTTTGGAACTTTGTTTACTGCTGCAACAGTTTCAAATCAACACCAGCATTCCCTTAGATTCTTTTGCTCTCCCTAAGATCTTCAGGCTGCAAGAATATTGAACAACACTAAAGCTTCAATAGAATTGACTCAGCTAGGAAACGTATCAGGAGTTGACCTCAAGAACCTAAACCCATTTTCAGACTCTTGCATAACTGACAGTTTACACTAAGAACATACAAATTGCAATAAAAAATATGACACTCTACTTGTAGTCTGGTCTACAATCTTTTCCTATGCTCTGATACCAGATGAAGGCAACTGAAACAATGATCTGCTGATCATAAAACAAAGAAATATGCAAAAGCCCAAATTGCCTTAATGAAATGAGAGGCAGGGCATCCATTATATAGAAAATTGAAAGAGAGGTGACATTATGGTGTACAACAATAATCACCAATAATACAATTACAATCATAAAGAGCTGCAACTATCGACTACATTATTGAATATATACAACCACATTATTAATATCAGACTGTGAAGTCAATAAGGACTGCAGTTCGGCCCCAAATGGGCATTATTGCTTTCACAAACCAGACAAATTCGCAACTCCAAGGTTTTTAAAATAAATTGATCATAAGGTAATAATGAAAAGAATTTGAAATCCTCTTATGATGAAACATATCTTCTTGAGGAAGGCTCGAAATTCTTAGCATCAGAGTGACACTTTTCATAACTCAAGTGTCCATGCTTCGACTTTGGATTTTTAATAAGTGAAAATGATATATTTCAAATATATGCTTTCCCTTCACGTATAAACCAATTATAGTCAAATAACATCATTAATACTTTAATGATTTGACTTTAATAAAACCTCAACAAGATAATTAATTAAGACAACTTAATTAATTAATTATATCCACTTTGAGCCAATTTTGAATATACTGCACTGTCAAATCATCTGCATAGACACCCTGCCAAAATGGAAACTGATAGAAATATACTTACCATAAATAGCAAGTACTCACACAGAGACCCTCAAAACTAGCCATTAGCCCACAAGGGTTGCAATGATGGGCTAACAAGGCGTGCCTCCAGACACCTGCTAAAAAGGGGACATCACAGTCCTCCCTCGCCAAGATTGCTTGTCCTCAAGCAATCGCAATCCTGGATCAAGTCCGCAAGCAACTCCACAACAAGTAGCTCACCAACTCCAACCCCAAAGGAAGTCACACCTCCACCAGAATCCCATGGATAAAAATGTGTAAGGTCCCTGTCATCACCAACTAGTTCCTGAACAGACAACACTATCTGTACAATCAACAAAGTCAGTGAAACCGAACTCAAGGCTTGAACTAGTGATGTTGAAGTAGGAACATCACAAGGACACAACTCAATAAGCAAACTAGTCTTGCCACCTTTCTCATCATAAGATAAGCTGTCAAGCAAATCACCAAACTCAAGAACTGAAGAATTCTGCACCCGATAGATATCCTGAACATGAGGATCAAATGTGAAGTTGTATACACTCCTGACTATATACACCTCAAAAAGCTCCTCAGTAAACCCTGTCGGAAATCCTGTGAGAACTGACTAACATCCTGGCACACCGGGGGAATCCCAAACATCATCCTCACTCATGACCAGAGGGAGACCAGCATCAAACTCAAATAACGGATTATCATATGACATAGTAACATTAATATCAAACAAGGGATTTTTCACAAAGCGAACTACACCTGTATGCCGATCTGAACTTTGTGACTGTGAATTGCGGGAGACATGACATGTGACCTGCTCCACCAGAATCGTGTCATGTCTCTGCTATCCTCTACATAAAGACACATAGTGCGCAAAATCCCCTCTGTGATACCTGGCAACACATAACTCCTTCCTCGGTACTCAAATTTCATCTCCATCAAGCGCAGGCTAAGATAGAACTCCCCAATATCCTGTAACCACTGCATACCTAGCACAACATCCATCTCCCCCAAGTTGATCACATAAAAATATGACTGCATCTAATAGTCACCAAGAGATAGTGAGAGATGATGTACACGTTTGGCAC
Source organism: Thuja plicata (assembly GCA_018584345.1). Classification (NCBI taxonomy): domain Eukaryota; kingdom Viridiplantae; phylum Streptophyta; class Pinopsida; order Cupressales; family Cupressaceae; genus Thuja; species Thuja plicata. The sequence continues at coordinate 1,539,082 of MU223643.1, forward strand.
AGGTAAGGGTGTAGCCATCTGCTACCCTGACTTGGAACCCAACAAGCTCCTCCACTGGAAGACCACACCGCCTAACCAATCCCTCATGTATAAGATTATGCATGGCCCCAGTGTCTAACATAGAAATACACTGATGTCCATCCACCATTCCTCTCATCCTGAAAGCGGAGGGAAGCGGTACAGCAATAGACAACACTATGGGCGATAGCCTGGCATTAGGACCAAACTCTGTAGTGACTCTCTGGCCCTCATCAATATCTGAATCAGCAAGCTGATGACAAGTCTCAACTTCAACCTCATCATAGTACACCCACATAAAACGGTTTGCCTTACTCTTAGGCGTCAAGGGACAAGTGTGCTCTCTGTTAAAAGACTCTTTGCACCAATAGCACAACTGTCTTCTCCGCAAATCCTCACGAGTTGCCTCATCATGTTTCCCAACAAATTTCTTTTTTTCATTAGCCACTGGTCGGGGTACCTCATTTGCGGATAAAGTAGTGGTTTGAGGCTGTGCTTGCCCCTTAGAAGCTGCAAGCTCCATGTTCCTGGCTTTCTTGATAGCCCCTTGTAGGAAAGGAAGATCAAATGCCTTAAGCCACCCTCTTAGGGGCTCTTATAATCCCTCTGTAAATAACATGACCAATTGTTTCTCTGTCATGTTAGGAGCCATGACAGTGAGTCTCAGGAACTCAGCAATAAAGGATTCCAAACTACATGTTTGCCTGAGATGAGAAAGGTCCCAGAAATAAGTTTCTGGATCTTTCTAATTAAACCTCTCTACTAGTCCATCTACAAACTCCTGGTAGGATACAATCTGATCGTGATGTCAAAGTGTGTCAAAGTCAGTTTGCTAGTTGCTTGTTTCAATTCATGGTTCACATGTCTTTGCCTTCCGTCCATTCTACCCTTAGAGTGTTTCCTTTTCTAAGTCTTGAACCTGTCAAAATTTAAATGTTGCTTTACTTCATGAGGTAAAGCATCCCACTCTATATGTAAAGCTAATATGTCATTAGTAAATGATGCCTCCTCAAAACTAACAGCATCAACCTCAGGTCTCAAGAAGGTAGGACGTAGAGACTTATCCCGTGTACCTGTCAAATCAACTCTGGACCTGTGAGAACCAGCTGAGATACTCCTCATATCTCTATCCTTGCCCTGATCTCGAGGCAAGGAAATACGCTGTAGAGTATCTGATAGATTCTGTAAGATAGTCGCCATCTGTTGTTGGCCGGCTGCCAACTCTTGCTGACTTCGTGCAATATTCCTGAACACTGTCGTAGATTCTCTGTCCTCATCACTACGTGTATTACCTGGAATTCTGTCACCCATATTCCCTTGTTCTTGATCACTAGGTGGCGGAGAATTCCTACCTCTGCGTGCGTAATGAAAGTCTGGTCTATATCTATCACCTTCGATTAATTAAGCCCAATTCCCCTGCAGGCTAGCAAAAAAATTTCTCTGATACCACTGTAAAGAACCTAACTGACTCTATTCTCAAATAGATTGCAAAGTAACTCTGGAATTATGGAATTCTGATCTTTCTTCAAATTTTCAACAATACATATATAGTTTTTTTGTATATTCTCCCCAAATTAATCAAATTGTAATACAAAACACAATTCAATTCTAAATAGTCATGGAAATACATATACCATTTGAAATTCTGAATTCACTTTCAAAATCATCAAATACCAAATAAAACGTCAACATCCAAGAAGGAATTTATTTTGTTTTGAACCTGTGAGGCACTCATTTTCTTCATTAAATCTGGCCGCAGCTTGTATGTGATGCATGAAGGCTGATGGAGGAGAAGAGAAACGGCTTCAACACCTTTCCATAGTGCATGAATAACCTGGCCGCAAACTCCAGAGAAGATGGTGCTTTAAACTCACACCAATAACCAAACCCGTAGCAATTATGTCTTCCCTTCAATGCCGTAAATGTATAAACTTGTAACTGTTCACAATTCGTTGGACTTAACCCAACTCAAAGTGTTGATACTTCTGATACGAATTCACAATTCGAACAGACAACTCCTCAAACCCTTAAATCTCCAAACCAGACAAATTCGCAACTCAAAGGTTTTTAAAATAAAATGATCATAAGGTAATAATGAATAGAATTTGAAATCCTCTTATAATGAAACATATCTTCTTGAGGAAGGCTCGAAATCCTTAGCTTCATAGTCACACTGTTCATAACTTAAGTGTCCATGCTTCAACTTTGGATTTTTAATAAGTGAAAATGATATATTTCAAATATATCCTTTCCCTTCACTTATAAACCAATTATAAGTCAAATAACATCATTAATACTTTAATGATTTGACTTCAATAAAAGCTCAACCAGATAATTAATTAAGACAACTTAATTAATTAATTATATCCACTTCGAGCCAATTCTGAATATACTGCACTATCAAATCATTTGCACAGACACCCAGCCAAAATGGAAACTGACAGAAATATACTTACTATAAATAGTAAGTACTCACACAGAGACCTTCAAAACTAGCCATTAGCTCACGAGGGTTGCAATGATGGGCTAACAAGGCGTGCCTCCAGACACCTGCTAAAACGGGGACATCACAAACGGGGAGTTGTGTTTTCTTGATGGTGCAACCAAACCATTATATGAGCAAGCTATATACCTTTTGAAGGGCTGAATGATGAGGAAATGATGCCATATGTCATGGAGAAATAGATGCAAGACATGAAATCGTACACTGGGGGATTGTTGAAGTCGTATGATGTGGAATTGTTCCCAACTTATGCTGTGATGCTTGACGATGATGATAATCTTTGCTTGATGTATGCCCTTGTGTGTTTGATGTTGTATGCTGCCAGAGACTCAACATCTTGCATTATCAATTGATGTAATTTGTGGAGCATGTAATAGTTGCCCTTTGTTTAGAGCAATCAGTATCTTCATGGTCTCCTGGTCCATACCATTTGCAGAGAAGTCCAGTCTTGTTTTGGTTGCCTTGACAATCTTGGGCAAACTGCCCCGACTTGTTGCATTTCCTGCACCATATAATAGATGCACTTTGAAATTATACTGTATCCTACTCTTGTTTCCATTGTTACTCCTATTGAATTTGTTATTGTTAGATCTTCTATTGTGGTTTTGGTGGCTTGGTCAAGTAGTTTGTTTTTCTCTTGTAAAGAGTAATTGTGTACTCATAGATTTCAAATTGTACAAGCATTCTTTAATGGAGTGTCCCAAGACTTAACATATCTCACAAAATAGCTTCTTCAGGCAATCGGTTTGATCATGTCCTTCACAGTTACGCACAATGCACCAGAATTCTTTGATCTCCTTATTGCTCTCTGTTCTGCCTTCAGATCTTTCATCCACCTTTTATTTCACTGCGTTCGATGTTGTTTGGTCTTTATACTCTATTTTCTATTCATGTTAATTTGTTGGTTTGTCTACTTGGTCAGAAAAACTGGTTCATGCTTCATAGGGTAAGGAAGATGTCTTGCCATCTCTTGCCACTCCGTACTCGTACAGTTTCTTGTGGACAATTTTTTTTAATTTTCTGGATTGAGGTTCCAACATTGATTTGCACTCCAACTTCAGCTTACACTCTGATTTTGACTTCATTTTTTAGAACTCCGACTTGGGAATAATATAGTAGTATTTTCATTAGGTGCTTGTAATTTTTTCCTCCTTTCTCTTTTCTATCCTATCCAAAATTAAGTTGCATTCTATCGAAACTTTTGATATGTTTAATTTTTCCAATTCAGTGACTGCAGATTTACTTTAAGTTTTTAGCATGCTGGGATATGTTTCTGGTACAGAAAATCTTTTGTCCACATTTTGGGGACATAAGTGAATGGAAAATTAATAAATTATAAAAAATGTATACGAATTTTACATAATTAATTATCATCAAACATTCCAAAGAGTTGCATTGCAAGTAATAATATAATAAATTTAGAACTCTCATTCATCCATGATAGAATATTTAAAATTGAGATTGATGAATATGAATATAGAATATATGTTTCTTATGTTATCATGAAAATAATTGTAGAAATAGTTTATACCTCAAAAGATGGTGAAATTGTCCGTTAAGTAATGGTTTGGTGCTATTTGGGTGGGTTAAGGTCCCAAGTTCAATCACCACTCATGATAAGGCGGACCATATGCCTGATTGACTCCCCATTAATGGGGTGCTGTGATAATGCAGCTAAAATTGTGCATGGACAATGTGCTTACATTCCAATGCTTTGTATGGTGCCACATCTGGGCTGGGGCCTAGAGATGTCCCTAGGCATCCTTAGTAAAGAGGAAGGATGATGAAATCAAAACTTTATATCAGTTGTATTTGAGCTATGACAAATAGCTAAGCTTTAAGCATTGATTATAAAGCTCAAAGTCACTGTTTTCATTACATACATCTGCCATGAGCTGTATAACCTCCTCATCCCGACCCTCATATATTTTCCTTGGCTCACATAATGAGGATATTGTGGTTTGGGGTGATGTAGGTGGGGTTTCTTTGTTGGGACCTCAATTTGTAATTTTATATTTAAAGGTTTTATGGAATTTTAAGTTAAATTGCTGTAGATGAATGGAGATGTCTACACATTCTTGGGATGGTTTAGGTATGTCATAGCCTACTTGGGATGGCATCAGTACGTAGTGATCTCTGCTAATTGTGTGGGGGATGTCATGAAATCCTTGGAATGTGCTAGTGTAAGCTGAGACTCCTCTTAAGCATTATAGAGATGTACTGATGTCCTTGAATTTAGAAAAAATGAGGGACAACTTTGTAATTGTTCATCATTGAGCCAACATGTCTTAGACACAAGAAGGAAAAGGTTTCCATTGATCAGGGACACTGAGTGGGAAGCTTATTTCCTCCGTAGGTCACCAGAATCGAAGGAGTTCCAAAGTGGAACCTGGAGGTACGGGGATTTGTCCTCATTCAACACCTGTCTAATACACAGACATATCTGCAAGCATTCAGAACTGGCATGTTACTATGTTATCTGTTATGATGTTTCTTCGTCCCTATATGATTGGCTATCAATTGTCATACACAATTTAGTTCTTGTCATTAATTGCACAAATCAGTCAACTCAAGGTTGGCTTCAAGGAAACATTTAAGGGGTGAATTGTTTGTGAAATTTCAGGCTAAAAATTTTAAGATATATAAATATTATAGAATATAAGTAAGTGTGAGAGTAACTACTAATTGATATTGACAATTATAATAATCTTACCTGCATTTAATATATAATACAAACTCAGCAAATGTCTTTTTTGGAAAAATTGCTCATTCGTAAATCGTTTTTCAAAGTAATAGTTGACTGATGAAAACCGGCGCTTGAAAGAAACCTTGGTTGCCTTTCCATAATACTTCTTAGAAAGGCTATTTTTTTGGAGTAGATTATGGTTTTCTATTATCAACTTATCTGTGAACAAAAAATAAGTTATTTGCAGATAAGGAATATGCCTCTTTTCACAGTACTTCAATGTTTGGGACTCAAAAAGGCATTGGAAAATTTAATTTAATTTCATTGTCTTATTTTTATGCAGGGGCTTAGTGGACAGCCATTTTCAGGACCTGATATTGGTGGTTTTGCTGGAAATGCAACGCCTAGGCTGTTTGCCAGATGGATGGGAATTGGTGCTATGCTTCCATTTTGTCGTGGACACAGCGAAAAGGGAACAAAAGACCATGAACCATGGGTTTTTGGTCCTGAGGTATGTATATATTATAAAGGGAAAAGACAACTGGCTTGCATTGATATTATTCAACTGTCCACACATCAGCTAGTGTAAGGGCATGCCATATTGTCATTTTTCATATGGCATTTCAATTTCATAAATGCAGGATAAGAATAGTTAGAATTTTTAATACATGCTTAAAGAAGAAAGAGTCATTATATATGCTGGCAATGGAACAAACTAGGCAACAAACTACCATGAGGTTCAATTGCTTCACCCTTAGGATCAATTATTTCCCTGATCTGGTTAAAATGGAGAATGATGATGGAGCCTCCATCAAGCTCATCTCATTTTCATCTTAGAATTTTTTAGTTTATAATTAAACATGAGACAGGGATTGATTAAAGCATCTTAAAATGTGTTGAATCAAAATGATATGGTGATAGTGCAATATGAAAATTTAGCACCACAACAAGGTATGCTTGTTGATATATTTGATGAAGTAAAATTCTATGATATTATAAAGGAAGAAAATTTTGGTTTTTTTAATATGTTATTATGTTTGTTTGATTAGGTTTGAAATGTGTTGTATTTCCTTAACCTTTACATTTAATTGTAATCTTGTGTGTATTGTAATGTGATTAAGCATATAGGGGGAAGGAAGATAAGATGTTCCTCTTTTATCCCCAAATGCACAAATGAAAGATCCAAATTGATTAACCCAAAAGAAGGATCAATGCACAAATGAATCAAGCATTTGAAAATGAGAGTAAGGAAGAAGATCTTAAATTCTGTTTTATGATTAAGGAGATATGATATATTGCAGTAATTGAAAAGGATGAGAGGAAGTACCGACCTGAAAGAATTGCAGATCTGAAGAATGTTGTTTTCTGAGGTCTATACTCTGTTTCTGGAAAATCTGAAGTATGATCTGGAACAGAAATGCAGACACGGACAAAACCCAGAAATCTTTTTCCGATCTGACACAGTCTTGAGAAAAAGGTCGACCCTGATCCACAAATGTCACCCCTGACCCAATAATCTCGACCTTGACCTGTGTTGCCTCGACAGAAAATCTGTTTTCAGATCCCGATAGTTCGCTGAAAAGGGTATCCAGATCTGAGTTCAAATCCATAGTCCCGAACCTGTATCTACAATAAAAAGAGATTTGTTTGTTGGGGGGGAGGGGTTTGCCTTAGTCAAACCCCGATTTAGGAATTAACCTTGAAACCAATAATTGAAATAAGAATGCTAGCAAGTAGTAGAATTGAATCTAAGAATGAAGCTATGATATGGAATAGGTATGCCAATATAATGCAAATGTAAGCAAGTATGTAAATATGAAAGCTTGGACTCAATAGAAACCATAAACCTCCATGATTGTATGCTTGGAATCCACCTTGAAAAGAATGAATAAGTCTTGAGGATGCACAAAGGATCTTGAAGGAAGATCACACCACCATGATGGCTAGATCTAGGGTTTGAATGATGAATCTTGAATGTTGGAACCAAATCCCTTCAAAGGCTTGAAAGCTTGAATCCTTGATCTTCAATGGAGAGCTTGAGTGTTTGAGAGGAAGACTTGAATGAGTGTTTGAGAGGAAGACTTGAACACCTTGAAAGCTTGGAAACATATAGAACAATGGATGCTTGAACTTTTTTGCTTGATTTCACTTGGAGAAAATTAGAATTGCCTCTCGTGTCTTATGCTTGATGGTTAGAGAAAATGAGAGGAGAAAGCTTCTTTTTATATGAAACTAGGGCACAATCTTCTAGAGAGGCTGCCATAGGAGAATTAAATTCCAATTAGACCCATGCCCCTAGAAGAGGACCTATATTAAATATAATTTAGGATTTGCGGCTTCGGAACTCAAAACAGCCGACCCGGAAGCGGGAAAATGAATTTTTGATGACCTCCGGCAGCCGACAAGCTTCCAGATTTGAAAGGGGGACCCAGGTCAAGGTCGAGGTCGACCTTGACCCAGGGGGTCAGAACCCCTGGAAAATATGCCAGGTGGGATAGAAGGTGCTCGGAGAGGCCCAATCAGAATCCTAAACAGGCATAGAAGCAGGAGATGATGCAGAAATGAGGGGACAGTATGATAGTGGTCAAAAACATCCCCTAAGGAGGGCTAAACGTTCTTATCATGGAAGTGCTTCCATTTTAAGACGATACATTAAGCCCCCTCTTTAGCGGAAGTATGGAAATTGAATATGCTTTCGGTAAAGTTAGAAGAAAGACTCTAGTGGCTCGCAACAAGGTAGAACATCACTAGGTCAAGGACATGAGCCCCTAGATCAAAGATTCTAACTCAACATACATGCATAAAGATATGGAAGTAAAGAGCAATCAATCATAGGAAACATACATGACTACATAAGCAAGACAAGAACAATACTATAGATAACATAGCTTCATGATCTAATCCTACTAGCATGAAAGTGAAAAAGAGAGAAAAGAGATAGTGATTACCTTGCCTAGTAAGATGCCCACCTTACTATGAATCACCAAGGAGGGAGAGCCCAACAGGTTCACCCATAAACTGTGCTTGTAGTTGTAATGCGTCTTCTGGCGGCTTTTGAAAATATCCACAGATCCACATTCTTGTATCACTATGAATATAAAATGCGTATCTTTTTCAGGATTTAGCAACTTATGTGCGTTACCTTCCAAGGATTTAGCATATTGAAAATTTAAAAGAGTGCGTATCTCTTCAGGATTTAGCAACTTATGTGCGTTACCTTCCGAGGATTTAGCGAAAATAAAAGTAAAAATGCGTGTCCCTTCAGGATTTAGCAACTTATGTGCGTTACCTTCCGAGGATTTAGTGAAAATAAAAGTAAAAATGCGTGTCCCTTTAGGATTTAGCAACTTATGTGCGTTACCTTCCGAGGATTTAGCATGTCGCAAAATGTAAAGTAATGTAAAATATAGTACAAGGGAGAGCCTATATATGCCCCCCTCCTTATCATGACTACCTACTAGGCAGGATAAGGAAGAGAAAGAGGATACCTACTTCACAAGGTAAGGAGATATCCAGCTTAACAAACATATACACTATATCCTTAGCAAAGAGTATTGACCCTTACCTCTAAGAGCATAGATAATTGTGAAATGGATGTCACTTATGGAAAAAGGATCCTCAAAAATGAAGAGACCTTATCAACAATACCCTCACCATAGAGGAGTGCTTAGGATAAAATGTCATCTTCTAAAGAAAAGAGGGACCAAAGATTCAATCATTAAGCCCCCTGTAATCAAGAGGAAGAGGAATCTTAGGATGAAGGAATCAAACTCTAACCCAAAGAAAGAGCAAGAGTTTATAAAGAACATAATTTGCAAAATAAAGAAGAGGTGATGACCTAGGACAATCACCTCTTATATAAGAGGGTATCCATAGTTAAAAACATACATCTTTATAAGGAAATAATGCTATGTGATAAACTGTTGTTTTCACAGGTTTGATGGTATTGTTTCATAATTATAATGCAATGTATTGATCTCTGTTCACGATACTTCGCACTTATCAATTTCGGTGTGAATATAGAACAGTCCGATCATTATTAATAGCTCAGCATGATGGTGATTAGTCACGTCTGTGATAGACGTGACTCCTCAAGGAGTCACGCCTATCATAGGCGTGACTATTTCTAACTCCATATGCAATACACACGGGATTAATACACCACTCACGGTTTATTAATACCGTTGACAAAATCATTAAATAAACCCGTCGACATTGAATTATATTCAATCGCCTATTTAGAATATATCTCGTCGGCATTTGTAAGTCGATAATAATATATCGACCATCATACTTTATGATATGTCGATTATAATAT
>MU223643.1:1585860-1599719 GCA_018584345.1 Thuja plicata
TGTGATGTCCCCAATTTTAGCAGGTATTGGCAGTGGCTTTGTCAGCTCATTATCGCGACCCTCGTGAGCTGACGCCTAGTTTTGAGGGTCCCAGTTGGTAGACTTGCTATTTTTAGTAAGTCTGGACGTACTATTTTTAGTAAGTCAATTTGGTCAGTTTCTATTTCTGGCAGGGCAGTATTTGCAGTGGTCAGTGCTCCAGACTATATTCAGTTTGTGCAGTTCTTTGGCTGGGGACTTACAATTTTAGTAAGTCTATTTTTGGCAGTTGCCATTGTTGGCAGTGCAGTGGGTGGCTCTGGCAGTTAGTCGTCACCTGCAGCGGATGTTGGATTTATTGCACGAGCTCATATTTATTAATTAATAATTAAAGTCATATTGTTATAATACTTTATTATAATAATATTTTAGAAGTTGATAGTTAAAAGAGCTGTGAACTGAAGCTCTTTTTGGGAAATTGTGGCCAAGGATGGATTATAAATATGAGCTCATTTCATTGGGATTGGCATTCGATTATTGATTAAACTTTTGACTTTGTGGCTCTGTGCCGGAATTTCTGAATTGTGCCCTTGCTGAAGTATAAGGGTTTTTGAGTTCTGCAAATTGGCAAATGTGCTAAGGTAAACATTTGCTACATCTCTCTACTATTTTGCTGTGGCTAAGGGAGAAGCTGATTCATTTTGAAGAGTTGTCTGTGGAATTGGAGATTTCTGGTAATTAATTGGCACACTGAGGGGTGCAATTAATTTCTAGACCAAATTTATTTGAACTGGGGCTTGCAGAAGAGGTCGATTTTATTTGCTGGAGTGGTGGAATAATATCAAAGTTCGATTGAGGAGTCTCCTGGCTGTGGGTCGAATCTCTTTACTGGTGGACGATCTGCAATTTCGGGCCTTGCATATTAATTGTGAATAGGAATTCAAACTGCCGTGAGTCTGTTCCTAGCGGCAGATTTCGTGTGTGGAGTGTATGACATTGTTGGTGGAAGAAAAACGTCAACACTCCTTGCTGGTCGTGTGTGCCTCTCCTTGGCCACGATCTTTATTTTGCAACACGTGAGGGTTGAAAAACGCAAGGAAGTTTTGCTGCTGACACCGTGGAGTCCAGTCCTCTTTGCACATGGGGAATAAGACGCTTCAGCACCCACATTACCAGTCAACGTGAGATACCAGGATTTAATAACAGGTTTTTTTTTATGTATTGCATTTTGTTGGAACATCAATAAATTTAGTCCATCTGAAATTAGTGTTTGAATAAATTCATTGAAGGCTAATTCCGAAATTTCACCAAATAAGCATTTTGAAATAAATTTGTATGCTGGCTGAGAAAAGTCAAATTGAAATTGAATGTTTAAATAAGGAGATTCTTGCTAGAAATTGTTATCTTTGTGCAAAATCAAATTGAGTTAAGAGCAGAGCCAGGTTGGGCTCATTATATCGACGGTCCCATATGAGATCCTCTTAGCAGTGGCTGGTATTTTTCCGATTGAAGTCGGCAATTATTCGCTTGCTATGCTACTTAAAAAAAGTGGGAAATATGGATATACATCGCTGACCTAGGATGGTGGTTGAAGAGGAGTTAGAATGGAGAAAATAGACGTGGAAGAAACAAAATAGCAAGTGGTTAAACAAATGGAACATGAACCTCCATGAGTGCCCAAACACTAATATAGAGATAAAAAAGTGGGTGTTAGAGAAATTCAAAACTGCCATGTGGACAAAACAGAAAGGGAGACAAAAAGCTTACTATGTCAAAGAATTTAACCCCAAGTGGGATCATGGCTATAAAGAATATTTAGGTCCCGCAATTAAAGACAAGGCAAAAATTCTGATGGCTCAGCTGAGGAACAGCTGTCATCATTTGCGATGCGAAACTGGTAGATGGAAGTTCCCAAAGAGATGTGGGAAGAAAGAACTTGTAATTTTTGCAGCAAAGGGGTGGTTGAAACGGAGTGGCATTTTATCAAGGAATGTGTTGCTTATGAAGATATTCAGTCATTACGAAGACAACTTACAGGTGAACAGTCTGATGAACTTTTTGAATAGGCAAAATTACACAAAACGGATACTTTCCTAATGAGGATCCACAACAAAAGGGTCTACTTGGAGAAATTTCAGCAGGCAGATTAATTGGTCCTCTCTTGGTCCCTTAGACTTCTGGTCTCGTGGACGTCATTAAAATTCCTTCATTCATTCTTATGTTGGCTTCTTTAGTAGGATGTGGAATTTCAAAAGGAGAAATCTGAGGTTCTGAAACATATACTTTGGCATGAGGGTTCCAGCTAGTGTTTGGCAGCGACTCTCTTATGGCATATTTTCCTTAGCTGGGGCATATGACAGTTTGGATACAGATATAATGATCAGACCTCATTGCTGCGTGTTCATTGGAATACATTGCTGCTAAATCATACACTGGAAATTGGACTTCATTGTTTCTGTTCATACATTGGAGATTGGGTCTGTTGTCAAGCACTTTTTTGTGGGATGCCCTACCCCTTATCTGCTGTTCATTTCTGAGCTTTATTGCAGCATTTAATGGAGCTCATATCAGTTGCATTTCAGTTCTATGCAAAATCATTTGTATCAAATAAAGGTCTGCGTTATACATCTTATTTATGTGATTTCTATGCAAGGCTTATATTGATTTGGAGAAATAAATATTATCTTCTTTTATACTTTCTTGTCAATGCAGTTAATGAATGCCATCCATTATGAATGTTGAATGAATTCAAAGCAAACCTAGAAACACATAAGCCTGCACTGAACTATTATAGTTGCATTCAAACTGTTTGACAAAATTGCTCATGGAGTAAGTGCAAAAAATGGTCAAGGATCAGGGATGATTATTACAAAAAGCATGAGATTTTGCAAGGTGGTTCATGGTTCCTTGGAAAGTCTATCCTTTTTCTAGAAAAATTGTCTTTTGGTTTTGATGCTACCAACAAAAACCTTGGTTTGGTATCTGGGTTAGGCTCCCAGAGCTCTCTTTGGAGTTCTGGCACAAAGAAGTTTTATGTGGTATCACGGATTCTGTACGTCAGTTTTTCTCTATTGACAATGTCAGTCTATGAAATGCTTGGTCTTTGCCATATTTTGTGTGTTGAAACTAATAGAGAGCTATTAAATGTTTTAAACCTTAGTTCCAAATATGGTGTTTGGGAGCAAAAATTCCATTATGAGTCCTCACAATTTTGCATGCATTGCCATAAAGCTAGGCTCTTATCCTATCCCTGCCAAGGTTTTAAGGAGCAGCAACATTTTCAGAAAAATGGCATCATGATTCCTCCTGTGGTTGGGAATGGAGCCAAAATGTTGTTAATGAGTGAGCTAATATAAGGAATAAGAGAATGATTTCAGATATTTTGGTGGTGAGCCTTGTGGGGAAAGCAAAGGAATCTGCCCTTAAGGACAAGAGAAAACCCAATGTTGTGACTAGATGTCAATTGGTTGAACCCTGCTCCTCTTAAAAAGAAGATAGGTTGGCCCCTGTGGACCAATCCTCAACGACTCTTCAGAATTCTTTGGCAAGGTTTGGTTTTAAACCTCTGTGATCATGTCAGGGCTGCTCCTTTTCTATGGCCTTGCTGTTTTCTTGGAGCCTCTCTTTTGCTAATTTAGTCACTCTTGGTTCTAAGTGTCATCTCATGTGGTTGTTGTTTGTTCATGTTGTACAAGATTTTGGGGCCCTTTCAAAACCTCTCCTAGTTTATAGCTCTCGTCAAAAGCACTTATCAAAAACGAAACTTGATTGTGTAAGAGAAAATTTCCTTTACTTCCATCATATTTTATGCTGGTGCCACCATGATGTATTCTATCTTTACTATTAGAAATAATGCCCTTAATAATTTAATGATGACAATCATCTAATTATGTTTAATATGTATCATCATTGAGGATAAGGGTGTGAATGTGGCCATTTTTTGTTAAACCTGGAGAATATTGATGTATAAGAGCTTGTTTGCTACATTTTTAAAACTTCTAATATAAATAAAGCTAATGTTATGAGAATCTTACATTAATATCGCTTTCCTTTTAACAGTTATTAGTATTCTAACATGAGATCTTATAGTTTATGTACAATTAATGGTTAAACCGGAATCACCATTTGATCACCTTCATTTATGGCAATGCTGTGGCTATTCTAATTTCCAAGACATAAATTTATTTCTTCAAGCTTCACTACATTATGCTAAGAGTCAAGACCATTGCAGAAGGTTAACGATATCTGTTCTTAATGGGCCCTTATTACTCACCTGCAAACTTCCATTCCAAGATTGTCATTTTTAATTTCATTTTATCTGCCACGTAATTGGGGACAAAGCTCCTTAAGGGTGTCAATCTATAAGCATTATAAGTCCATATACAATAACCAATACATCTATTGTATAGTAATACAAATGGATCATTTCAGTGAACAGATATGGTACTCAAACCTTAGTCTTGAGTCTCACTACCAGTGTGATATATCAACATGTAAGTAGTTTATGCAATATTCGATGAGCACAAAAGTTTTGGAAGGACTGGGCTAGAATACTAAAATAATGCCAATTTCATTGTCTATTTTTACAGTCTACATTGCCATTCTTTCTCCACAATTCTGATTGTTCTTAATAATGTTCTTATTTATGTGTTCTCTGTACTTTTATGATCAGATGACATTAATAGTATTTTTTTCTTTCTTATATTGAGTTGGTGGTAGGTCTGACCTGAGTCATATGTTTGTAGTGTGAACAAGTTTGTCAACTTGCACTTCAAAGGCGGTACAGATTTCTACCACATTTATACACACTTTTCTATTTGTCTCATACAAAAGGAGAGCTAGTGGTATCTCCACTTTTCTTTGCCGGTATGTGAAACTTTTATGGCACTTTTCTATTCAATCAGAGTATTTAATAAATTTATACAGAAAGATTTAAAATAAGTATTTTCTCTTGAGAGATTTCCATTCTTTGGTGCAGATTCTAAAGATCCAAATTTACGGGATGTTGAAGATACATTTTTACTAGGCCCAATTCTAGTGTCTGCCAGGTTTTCAAAATTTTATATGTTTTGGGGAAACCTTTCTGATTGACGGTTTCTCATTTATTCTCTTAAAGATCTGTTCAGTTGGTTTTCTAATATTTGTGCATTTAAAAGGTACATTTTATAACATTTACATAATAACATGAAAGTCCTTGGTATATTAGAAGTCTAAGAGTTAACTTGAACATTTTGATTACTGAAACACCAATTTCTTCTTTGTTTAACAGTACTGTTGCAGGATTGGGACCCGACTCAAAAAGACACATTCTTCCTAAGGGTGTTTGGAGGCGTTTTGATTTTGACGATAGTCATTCTGTAAATACTTTTTAATGCCACAGTTGAACACTTTGGAAGTTTAATGTACACGTGGAAAAAATTAAATAATGTAACTGTCTCACAAAATCAGGGTATTTTTACAGGAGCTACCATTGTTGTATTTGCAAGGTGGAACTATTGTTCCAGTAGGTCCCTGCATTCAACATACAGGTGAAGCAAAGCTCACTGACACTTTGACACTCCTCGTGGCTCTAGATGAGCAAGGTAATTCCTGTTTATCTTGATTATTTTATTTTTGTAAGGCATAACTAATTCTGTAATGTACTGGAGTTCCCATTATTGACATGCATCTCATGTCTTCGTGTGAAGACTATTAAGCTACAATTTTTATTATAAAATCGGTATCCTATGTTAATAAAATTAATCTAAAATGTAAAAAACAAATGGCATCGAAATCCAAATACAATATCCAGGGTTAAAAACTATTTCAAACCACTTAAAATCATTTTTGATAATTGTGATTTCCTTTTTTTTTCCTGATGAACTGTTTAGAAGCTAACAAGCCTTTGCCAATATGAAGTCTCTCAAACCTATAGTTTTTTTCTATCCATATGTCCATGTGAAAGGTTTATTTTTATTCCCACATGTTTGCTCCCAGGGTTTAAATTGAGCCATTGTTTATGGTCTATGCCCATGCATCAGATAAAATTACTGCAGCCTCATCATAACTTTGTAACAGCTCATATTGCAGAGAAATGGTTCATTAGTGTGATGTATGTCTTTTTAACAAGAGTCAAGTTTTATGATAAGAAAGGGAGCAAGCCCCCATTATTATATAGATGATTAATGACAATAATCAGAAATTTGTGTTCAAGCTCAACATTGACTTTGTTCACAAAGTTCTAAAATTTGGTCATTGCCTCTACAATGAACACAACAAAACGTAAATCGATAGTAGAGAAAATGCCAGTTATCATTGGAATTTGGTAGAATCCTCTGGGCTGTTGGCAGTGGCATGGCTGAAATTCACTACTTGGTTGATGAACTCTTGATCAGCTACCATGATATGCAGTCACAATCATGTTAGGAATCTAAAAGAAGAGGGTCTATATGATGCAACTAGATGAATTTCAGGTGCTTGTCAGGGAAACCATGGTACGCAAATGAGTTAAGTCCTTGCATGGGCTTAAGAAGGCTCGACAAGCATGGTATGTCAAAATTGACTACCATCTGTGAGAACTAGGATTTAAAAGCAGTCTTTCTTATCTGGCTCCTGCTTTGTGATTGTCATTGTGTGTGTTGATGAGCTTGCAGAAGTCTTTTTTATCTGGCTCCTGCTGTGCAATTCTCATTGTGTGTGTTGATGATCTTGCCATCATCAGTAGGGGGGACAATGCAATTTGGTGAGTGAATTCAGATTTATGCTATACTTTTGCTAAGGCAGATTTGGGCTTCCTATGCTACTACCTAAGTAAAATTAAAAAAAAATTGGTTGCTTGATCATGCAATTTTTATCTCATATCAAATGTGTGCCAAAAATCTCAGAGAATTTTAAGATGGAGTGCGATCCATCATCAAAACCTACTTAGGTTGGGAAAAAATTATTAGCACATGTTAATTCACAGAATGTCAATGAAGTGGTACCTAGATAGTTGGTGGGTTGTTTGATCTTGCATTGAAATGACTGGAGCTATGTTTTTCCATCAGCTATCTCTCTTGATATTTGTTGCAACCAAACTTAGTATCTTGTACTAGAGGTCTGTGGAGTTCACGTTGTCATATTTGGGTTGGTTTTATGCACACAAGGTGATCAGTTACTAGTTATGTGTTTTTCATGAATTAAGGACATGTTTCATTGCAAAGAAAAATCCAACATACAGTTGCCTTGTCTTCTACTGAGGTAGAGCAGAAGGCCACAGTTAGTGCATGTTGTGAGGTAGTATTGTGGTAGCAGATATTATTTTATTTGTGGTTGGACCCAACTACAACTATTCCAATAAACTGCTTGTCAGTGTGCTGAAGTTAGTGAAAAATCCAGTGTATTACATCCACAAAGACCACGTCAGGGTTTGTAATCATTATTTTAAGCAGATGGTCATAACAACATTTGTCTTCATTATTGTGTTACTTAGGAGCAGACTGCCAATCATTAAATTTATAAATCATGCACAATAAGAGATGTATTTTGGGAAGTAAAATTTTTTCTATAAAGCAGCATTGGTTTGGTTACCTGGGAATCACATTTGATATGAGATATGTTGTAACTTGCATTAAAATTCTATGAATAAGATAGGTCAATCACTGTCTAGTTGGTTGTCATGGCGTGAATCAATATATTAAGCAGGAAGAAGGTATAGAACAACCAGAACTTGGTGATTGTGGTCAACTCTTGCAGGTTTGCAAAATTAAGGTTATGCATTAAATTTTTTTGTTTGGACAGCAAATTGGAATATTATACTTGCTTCTAGTTTATCAAATTAAATATGCTATATACAATGCCTTGTTTGGAGAGTTTGTTTCAGTATTTTAATTTGAAGCGCCGTGGCCATTTGTATTCACCCCTATTGCAATAGGGTTATTAAACTCCTTAGAAGCAGTTTTATGATTGATATGCAAAAAATTCTCTTATTGCAGGCCTCAAATGTTTAGACATGCTTGTAAATGTTCATATTCCAAATAATTTAGCTCGGAAGAATTAATAGGTGCTTTGTGTTTCTAGAATGGGCCTCCAATCTCAAATAACTGTAATGATTATTTTAGGAAACAGAAAGTGGGCATAATGAGAGGAAGGGATTATGGAACTCATGTTCTGTTAGTGATTTTCTCCAACTTTTGTCTCTGCCTTCTCAGGAAAAGCAAAAGGAATAATTTTTGAAGATAATGGTGATGGATATGAATACCAGCAAGGACAGTTCCTTTTGACATATTATGAAGCAGAGTTATCTTCCTCTGCGGTTTCTGTGATGGTTTCTAGAACTGAAGGATTTTGGGAGAGGCCAAAACGTAAATTGCATGTACAATTGCTACTTGGTGAGGGAGCCAAGGTTTGCACCATATAACCACTCATTATGAAGAGAAAAAGTGGTGAATAGTTGTGTGGATCTATTTATTTTTCCATGTAACGTTTGTTTTCTTTCTACAGATTGAGGCATGGGGCCAGGATGGAGAAAAGATAAAAATTGAGGTTCCTCTTGCAGCTGAGGTTGAGAAGCTTGTAGCTGAAAGTCAGAAACAGCACAGCATAAAGATTGGTAAATTTTATGTATCACTGAATCTTATAGGCCTTTGATTAAGGGTTTTATGATTTTTGTATGCATCCTTTTATAGCTATATTACTCAAATGCACAACTCTGCGAGCATAGACTTCGTTAAGGTGTGCAATTAGACCTTTCAGAGTTGCTTTCACAGTTTGACGGTTGACCTCAAATAAGCATTTTAGAAGTCCCAACTGTCATGTATATAAATTCAGTTTGACAAGCATTGCTTCTTTTTCAAGTGAATTGTGAACATGCTTTTTCTGTCCAAGTTTTACGTGCTTAACCTTTTCATGGTTACTTAGAAGTTAAAACAGATCTCTACGTGGAATTATATCAAGATGCCTCTAAAACAAGATCACAAAATCTGTTTACTTATTTTCAGAGGGAATTTTATAACTGGGTCTCTGGTGTGCTAGGCAATAAGTGTCAATTTTTTCAAATAGTTGTTGACTTCCAATGATCTCTCCATAGCATGCTGTTAATTTTGTCAAATATCATAACATTTATTCATATCTTACTGAAGCATCACATTTGTTGATAATTTGTCCTTGGTTTATTGATACTCTTTTAACTTTTTAAGGCTCGTTAAATCTTGCATTAAGGATGTTGTGCTGAAAACAAATTTTTTTTGAATACTGCATCTAGATTCTGAGCTAAAGTGATGATTTTAGATCACTTCATAGGAAGCTATCTTATCTAGTTCTTTGAACTCGTCAATGTGATTGGTGCTTGTTCTGGTTCATCAGTATATGGGTTGATTAAAAGCAAACCTTGGGTAAAGTCAAGATCAGTTATTCTCCATGATCTTTCAACCAACATAAAGAAAAATCTCAAATAATAAATGGTCCCTTCATCTGTTCGGTGAACTAAAAAATCAAATTGATGTGGGTTTTAATCTCTTTTGATGCAGCCCAAGCAATTCGCCCTCCAGATGAAGAAGAGCACCATGCAGAAAAGGGAACTGAACTCTCTAGGACACCTGTTGATCTTGAAAGTGGTGAGTGGCGTCTCAAAGTAATTCCTTGGATTGGAGGTCGCATTATCTCAATGACCCATATTCCATCTGGTAAGTAACATTGATTTTTTGGTTGCTGAATTTTGTGTTGTATCACCTCAGATACAAGACATAGAATCAATGCTGGTATTTTCTTTTTGCAGGATGCTACCATCCATGATATTTGTTTATTTAATGCTTTAAACTGCCAGAGTTTAGCTTGAAAATTCTCTTCTAGAAATTGTGACTTGTAAATTTGGTTTTAAAATTTTAAAATGTAGAAGGAATCAACAAACAAATATAGATAAATTTATTGTCAGGTTTTAGTTACAGTGGAACTCTAAAACAACACAATATGACAATAGTTTATATGTTTTGTTAGTTGGATTTTGCAAGTCGGTTCTGATATTAATTCCAATTAACAAAATTATCGATATGTTTGCACTATAGAACAAGGAACTCAATTAATAAAAATTTCCCAAGTTACAACATTTTTACTTGCTGTCAGATGACTATTGCTTTCACACTGTAAAATGCAGTGGAGACAGGCACCTGATCCCGTGGAATAATTTTATTTTGTTTAAGAATAACTTTATTTAAAAATAAGGTTTTTAATGTTAATTTGTAAAAGCCAATGCAGGACTAGGTGACATTTTTATTGCATGGCGGAGTTTCTCCTCTACATAGAATTGGTTCATCATTGACTTTAAATTTTTAAAATGAATGCCCAATCTTGCTCGTGGATAGCCTCATCACTTATGAGAGGAATGGGTCACCAAAATGATTGCAACGTTTGGGAAGATTTCATCAGAAAGGCTTCAGATTGAAAATATGGAAATGCATAGATCAAAGGTTTTGAAATTTTGATATGATCTGGTAATTTAGCTACAATTGAAAGTGTAAGTAGGACGATCTGATATGATTTAGCAACTTATGGAGAGAAGAAGGAAATTATTTGGAGCTTGAAGGACAATATCGTATAAGCTATACATGAAAGTGTAAGTAGGGCAATCTAATATGCTTTAGCAACATAAAGAGACATGAAAATATGCAGATGTCATAGGTTTGATGCAATCATGCATGTGATGAGGATCCTTTTGAAATCCCCGGGTTAAAGGCAAATATGCGTACCATTATGCCTTTTAAGTTTCAACTTAGGTTGTTTGAAATCATTTTGAACAAAACCAATACTGACTAGGTATCAAATCCTTAGCAGTGTAACTGTAATGTGGTTGAATTCCTGGTATACAAGAATTTTATCTCAAACAAAGGAGGCATGTGCCCCTTGGCTTTAGTGTAAAAAGTGAAACAATTGCTAGTACAATTTAGGTGTTTCATTCCTAGGCATAGTTCTGGTCATAGTATGTTTGAGGGTTGTTTGAACTTTCTAAAGGCAATTCTGGAATATATTGAGTACAGTTTGGGTACTTTGTGGTTTGGTTTTGGATTTCAAAAATGGTTAGCTAGGTAGTCTTTGAGCATTTCTTGTGGGGCTATATCTTCTATGTTTGATATGCTGATTTTTTAATATCTCTAGGTCTATATTTATGAATATAGAGCTGGCTGCTTCACCTTACTGGGTCTGTATAGAAGGTGTTTTTTTTTGGAAAAATTGTAGCAATTTTAATGGTGAAAATGCTGATCCCTTTTTTTGTATTAATGAGGTATATTTATAATTTTCACATATGATATAACTGTCCAAAAAGGGTACCTAAACTTTCCCATAATGTTTGACATTCTGTGGAAATGTTTCCAGGATTTAATTTAAGAATCTGTCCTTTTAAAGCTCATTGATACCATACATAACACAGGATGAAAGTATTTGTGATATTAAGAGTGTCTTTTCTATGATTGGTTGCTTCTAGGGAATTTTTCCATGTACTTTGTTGCTCATATTTCAGATATGTGGAATGAGCTATATGATGTTAGCTGTTTACGACTGACCCAATTAAAAATTTTATGTTAGGCACCCAGTGGTTACACAGTAGGTTGGAAATAAATGGATATGAGGAATACAGTGGAGTGGAGTATCGTTCTGCTGGTTGTTCTGAGGCATACACTGTTATAAAGTAAGACTCTTGAAAAAAGCTCATCATTTCTCAAGGTTGTAGATAATTTGTGTACAGTCTTGTCAGCTTGTCAGTTAGACTTTATGTTATGGAAATTCAAAAATATGATTTTAAGCATGTCTGAAGTTGGAGGCAGTTAGTGTGCATATGTTATTGCTCAGATTGTATATGTACAAGGTCTAGCATGTGTGTAAATAAAAGTAATGTTCTGATATTCAAGAAATTATCCATGTAAGGCCTTTTTTAGATTTTATAATCTATAGTTGTAAGTAAACCAAAAAAATGCAATAATTTTCTGTTTCAGGCGAGATCTTCAGCAAGCAGAAGAACAAGAGTCCTTGACCTTAGAAGGTGATATTGGAGGTGGTTTAGTTTTACAGCGTGAGATTTATGTTCCAGAATCTCGTCCAAAAGTTGTTCGGATTGAGTCAAGCATTATTGCAAGGAGTGTTGGTGCAGGTTCTGGAGGGTTTTCAAGGTATGTTATAATGTCATTTGTAGTACTTATGAAATGAGTTGTTGAAAGCCAATGACAACAAACTGGTGGCTTCTGACAGATTGGTATGTCTTCGGGTACATCCAACATTCGTTCTCATCCATCCTACAGAGGTGTGTGTAAAGTTCACATCTGTAGATGGAAAAGAATGTGAAATTGGCCCAGAAATGGGAGAAAAAATGCTGGAAGAAAACTCTCTGCCTAATGGTCAGTAACTTATTCTTTCTAAACTGTCTTTATAATGTTGCATTCAGAGATATCCTTAATTCATTTTCTTCCCAGTACGTGGCTCAATATAAATGTGTTCCTTACAGGGGAGTGGATGTTGGTAGATAAGTGCCAAGGTCTTGCTTTAGTCAACCGATTTGATCCCAATCAAGTATCTAAATGCTTGCTTCATTGGGGAACTGGTACATGTAATTTAGAACTTTGGTCTGAAGAAAGGCCAGTTTCTGGGGACAATCCTTTGAGTATATATCATGAATATGAGGTAATTGATTTTCAAAGTCCATGAAAAGGAGGTTTTACCATGATAGAATGGAACGGCTAAATTTACTGTCCTTGGTCTACAACCACAAGGTCAGTTATGCCGTGGCTGCCTATTTATCAATTAATATGAAAATCTCTCATGAGAGGTTACATCTGTTGAGTTTATTTTGCAAACAAACGCTGTACATTAAGAAACATGATTGACAATCATACAATAAGGGACAAGAAATTCTTACAATACTCAATAAATATTTTGGGTAACGTAAAATTTTAAATTTGATTATCTGCAAATATAAATTGCTTTTATCATAAATGCTATAACTCAATCCATTTGACCAATTTCCAAGAATAAGACTCACATGATCACAACCATAAAATAAGGGTCAAGAAATTCTTACAATACGATATATGTTTTGGGTAGCTTAAATTGTCTTAATTTGATTATCTGCTAAGTTAGCTTGATTATCTGCTAAGTTAGCTTGCTTTTATCATATATGCTGTTACTCAATACATCTGCCAAATTTTAAAAGAATATCTGCAAGGCCTATTAAGTGCTCAATTTTTTTTTGATTGCCAATTGTTTCCTTGGTACCTTAAAAAGTATGTATTTACATGTCATTGTGAAAATAATTTTTTATCCATTGGAAATAATTTTGCTCGTTGAGTTGCTAAGAACAAAGCATCAATATTTGTTGGATTTCATGGATGCCAATATCCTGATGGTTGACATAATATACCACACAAATATAGGAGTGTATGATAGCAAATATGATCCCCAATAAAAAGGGTTTGTTGTAAAAGATTTTTTAATAGAGTTAGGAAGTGGCAGACCAAATAAATGTTTTATACACCTTCATAATTGCCCGACTGCATGTGAGATTATGTGGCAATCCAACCTCAACTGCCTCACATTCCAATCCATCATACATAATTGTCATTACCATCTCTTTATTTAGGTTTCTTTCTTAGTCTGCATATGCTAATTATGGGCTGACAATATGATGCGGGAGCATCTGGATAAATGAGTGATTTTCTGTGTTCCATGGGGACGCGTCCCCTACCCTTGTACCCCCCGTTCCCGGCCCGGGTATGAAACGGGGGCGCGGGGACGGATTTTCAACGTCCCCTAGCAGTCCCCTTTTCGTCCCCAAATCGGGGACTTTTAGGAAACTTCAAAAATCAAAGTCCCCTAAATAGGGGACGGATTTGGGTACCGGGGACGGCGAATGGCCGTCCCCGGTACCCAAATCCGTCCCC
>MU223643.1:1608356-1622219 GCA_018584345.1 Thuja plicata
AAATGTTTAATATAATTTATAAAATAATTTATTTTGATCATTTTTTTTGTCCTATTTACTATTTTGCTATGTTATATTATTAAAATAATAAATATAAGATATTAATAGTTAAATATATATTTATATTTTTAATAATAATTTATTTCTTTTGTCCTATTTACTATTTTGTTATGTTATATTATTAAAATAATAAATAGCTGGTCATATTTCTCATCATTAAATAATACTATTTTTCCTAAGTATACATATGAAAATTTGAAGTTACAAAATCATCAAAATTATTATTTATGATTTCCCCATAACTTCTTTCATAAGTTACAATTAATTACAAAGATAATGAACTTCTGTTCAACATACTATTCAAATATTCAATTTATATTGTTTTCTTCTTATTTCTACATGATTAGTGTCACACAATTTGTCCACACTACCTTAAACACATTCTCATTTCACCATATCTTGCGTCTCTTGTTATACACCGAAATAACACCTTCCAATGTCATTATTAATTATATGAAATATAGAATACAAACTTCACGATTACAATCTGTAATATTGAATACAATAAATATGTGCATTGCAATCAAGTAGATTTCTAAGGTGGTTAATTTGCCGTCAAGTAATGAACTAATTGCAGGTATTGTAAAGATTGTATGGATAATGTTGATCCCTTTCAAGGTATGCAAACTCCCAGACTTTTCATTTCTTAGATGATGGGACATTCCAGTTTAGAGGCAATTTCCACATTCTTCCAATGAAAATCAGAGTACAGAAACCAATTCAAAGAAGCGAAGAATAAATGCTATTTTTTAAATTTATACGAACTGCTGAAGTTTGAAGTCTGTAACAAATCCATTCAAAGAAAATCATGGTTAAATTCATGCTGGCATCAAATAGAACTGTTTTGAATGAAGCATCATCTAAAATTCAATCTCCAAAATGTTCCAATGAAAATCAGATTACGGAATCGAATCGAAAGATTCTTAGAAAAAATGTCAATTTTCAAATTAAACGAATTGCTGAAGATTTGAAGTCTGTAACGAATCCATTAAAAGCAAATCAAGGTTGAATCCATGTCAAATTCATGCTGGCATAGAATAACACCGTTTTGAAAGAAGCATCATCTAAAATTTCAGTTTACAGTCGATTTCCATATTGTTACAATGAAAATCAGATTGCAGAAACGATTTGAAATATGCGAACAAAAAATGTCATTTTTCTGATTTAAAGTCTCTGTAACGAATCCATTCGCAGAAAATCAAGGTTAAATTCGTTGAATTGAAAGATGCGAAGAAAAAATGTCAATTTTTGAAGTAATCAGAATTGCTGAAGATTAAAGTCTGTAACGAATCCATTCACAGGAAATCAAGGTTAAATTCTTTGAATTGAAAGATGCGAAGAGAAACAGTCAATTTTCGAAGTAATCAGAACTGCTGAAGATTAAAGTCTGTAATGAATCCATTCAAAGAAAATCAAGGTTAAACTCGAGCTGCCAGATAATTGAACTCGTTTGAAAGAAGCATATGTCTAAATTCACAGAAACTTAAAAGAAATCAATGGAAAAGGCGAAATCATCTGAATGAAATGCGCTGTACAAATTACAGCCCAGTCATGCAGCCGGGATAAATGGCCGATCTTTAACGGCAATAGATTCATTCATTCATTCGCTTTCCCTCTGGTAACCCGCCATTTGAACAATTTAAACCAAATCACTAGTGCTGCTGCTGCTCTGCAATAAATGGCCGCAGATTTCACCAAGATTATTGAAAGAAATTCAAAGATTCGCCGCGGCTGCCGAAGCGGCTTCGGCTTCGTCCTCAACCCTAGAGCCATGGCTTCTCAAGCACCGCCCGCGCTTCCGCCACTCACCATTACTAACCGCCGTCGATCTGCCACAATTATCACCACCACAATTGTGATCCGCACCGACATTATCAACAGAAATCGCACTGGACATTTCGATCTGCTGAATCCGAACAGCGCCAATAAGCTTCTCAGGAAGTTCCTCCTCCGCCTGCGCCTCCACAATGAACGCCATGTCCACCGAAACAGAGCTCACATAACCCAGCGCAAGGTGCACAACAGCATTAGCCAGGGCAGAAGAACCGACATCGACATCAATCTCAAGATAATTCTCGCCTTTCAGGTAGCGGCAAGTTAAGGCCTTTCCAAGAAGGCAAGCCGCGTGATTTCCAACGGTAGCGCGGACGATCCACGGCCCTCTCACAATGCGATTTACCAGCTTAAATCTGCTGTTCCGAAATGCATCGTCGCCATGAACGAAGCGGTAAAGCAAAGATCCCGGCACCAAACCCTCATCTATGGCGTAGTAGAACACGGCGCTGTGGTGCTCGCTGCGCCCTGGAACCTGAATATTTACGGCCAAAACAAAGGTCTTCAGCGGCGCTTTGCCAGAATTCTGCGCGCGGCGAAGAGCAGCCATTACACGGTTGTCCGGGCGCGCCAGAACATTGTCCAGGCGGTTTCCAGATCGAAGCCAGTCCATTCCAAGCGGACTCGTCAACCATTCCCCTGCGGGAACTTTCTGCTTCTTGCTCAGGTAGTTCTTGCCTCGAACGGTAAAAAGCCCTCCCGGAGGCGAAGACCAGCCATTTACGCCGCTCTCAAGCTCCACCTCCCGCAGCGGCCCGGACTGGCGCACCCCCTCCTTCCAGCCCTTGGCCATTTCTGACGTCTCGGGTTCGAATCCTGCAAACCCTAGCTCCCCGGTTAAAGAATTGCAGAATGCTCTTTGCGAGGCTTTCACGGCAGGAAATTGTGTGAATCTTCCTTTGATAATGATCTTCCTCCTGTTGCCTGCCTTGCAACTAAAGAGAAACGAGATCCTGCACTGTCGCCTTCGGATCTGTGGTGTTCTACACGGCTCTCATGGATTGTGCTTATTCATGTATGAACTCATGAACAGGTCAGGGTTTCGAATCTCATGTATGTAGCTTTACAATCATGTTATGACAGCTCATCCATCACTAGCTCACAACTTGCTGACCCCACCATTATTCTCCAATTTGGCCACTGCAAACCTGGGCAGGGCCCACGCCATGCCATTTTTCCTCCAATTAAACTCACAGCACTTACTGGAGTAGGCCAGAAAATTTACTGTACAAAATATTGTACAGAACGGTCTATATGCACTCCAAGGTTTCTGGAATGAATCTAGACTTTACATCTTTGGAAATTTGAGCCGGTTTAGTCAAAAGCTCTCGAATCTACCCTGCCGTCCAAGCAAATCAGTCGCACAGGCGTCAGCCAGACCTGAATTTGACAGTCGACTCTGCAGAACCTGAAATCTGGTCAGTTTGTCGGCTTGAATTTGATGGCCGTATAGACATTTTAGGCTTGTCTTTTTTCTCCGGGAAGATTTCTTCAAAGACCGTCAAATTTTTTATTAAAAACACGTCACAAAGGCAAAATGTACACAGTGAAAATCGTGGATCGTGAAAATCATATGTTTCCATTCAAAGACCGTCAAAATTATCAAAATTTGAATTTTTGTGTAGAATTGTGTATTATGAGTCAAGGAGTTTGATCTAAAACGTCACAAAGGACAAATTTACACAGTGAAAATCGTGGATCGTGAAAATCATGTGTTTACGTTTCCCGTGTAGAATTTTGTTACTGAAGAGTTTCGTAAATCAATTAACGGTTAACGGTGTATACGCACTCCAACGTCTCAGGAATGAATCTGGATCTTACATCTTTGGAAATTTGCGCCGGTTTAGTCAAAAGCTCTCGAATCTACCCTGCCGTCCAAGCAAATCCGTCTCAGAGGCGTCAGCGAAACTTAAATTTGACAGTCGACTATGCAGAATCTGAAATCTGGTCGGTTTCTGCGCTTGAATTTAATGGCCGTACGGAGGTTTTCAGGCTTTTGATCTGTAAAATACAATCAAAATTTTAAGAGAGCTCCATGAAAAAGAAGATTTCTTCAAAGACCATCAAAAAATTTCCGCAATTTGGATTTTCCTATAGAATTCTGTAACTATCAATCATGGAGATTGGTCGAAAAAAAATTACTGAAAAGTTTAGTAAATTGGGGAACAATAGGAATCATTAGATTTTTCTGGAAATTTGCAAAATTATAGAATGAAGGTGCTTATCATAGATTCCATGTGACCGTGAGCTGGCTTTAATAGAAAGATGGTTGTAATGAGCAGGCTATTTTATCGCATTGGAGATTTTTCCATCATTGTTTCCAATAAAATAATAACAATTATCAGATTAATTATAAATAATTGACTTAAAAATAGAGGTTTGAGACAAGAAAGTGGAAGGAATCAAAATCAATCATAATAAATAAATAATTTGTAAGCATAAAGTGAGAGGCCCCTCAAGTTAAGGTATAAGATGACATGACCTATTATTGATATCTTTAAAGTTGTATTTAGGAATTATTAAATTGATAATAATAATAAATGATTGTATATGTAAAGGAAGAGGCCCCTCAAGTTCAGGTTTAAGATGACACGATCTAGGATTTGATATCTTTAAAATTGTTTATAGGAATTATTAAATTGAGAAAAATGATTATATAGTTATATAGTTATATAGTTATAGATTATTGTTTGGGATAAAGGGTGTACTTCATGTTATATACTTCTTTTTTTTTGTTATTTTGTTTAGATGCTATAAATTTATAATTATTATTTAATATATTTCTTTTGTTATATTATTCATTTTAATTTTGAATCTAGTATTATCATTATGGATTTGTGAGATAGAGAATTATGGTGCCTACATAATTCTATTACCTACAATTTAATCCTCTATTGTAAAATTCAGAATCGCCTACCTCTTAGGATGGCTTTCTAGCAATACAACCATCACCTATCAACTTGTGTGCCAATAGTTTCAAGTTGTGTGTTTAAAACTTTGTGCTTAGGGATAATATCTTAGGTCATGTGAATAATAAGCAATCATCTTGTATCTACAAACATCTCAATTTTGAGATACTTTATGTCCAATCTTGGAAAAGATTATTGGCATGCAATTAAGAGGGCCTTTATATATTCACATGGTATCTCTAAGTACTTTATTTTTTCACTTGCACACCCCTGTCAATAAATTTTCTCACTGAAAAAAGGTTTTGTACCAAACTCTAGATATGCTACACACCATCAATCCCCTTCACTTTTCCATTACGAAATTTAATTTTGACTCTTCCACGACCAACTACCTCCACATGAGACTCATCACTATGATACACAATTTCC
The DNA here is from genome assembly GCA_018584345.1 of Thuja plicata. Classification (NCBI taxonomy): domain Eukaryota; kingdom Viridiplantae; phylum Streptophyta; class Pinopsida; order Cupressales; family Cupressaceae; genus Thuja; species Thuja plicata. Next base: position 1,613,588 of record MU223643.1, read on the forward strand.
ACTGTCATATTCTTCATATTTTGAGAACCAATCTTTGTGTGAGGTAATGTGAAAAGATTCCCAAAATCTACTAACCACACATCTTCTAATGCATGTATTGTCAGGGTTGTAACTAATGCTTCACCAAAATAATCATCCTCCATTTCAATCCTACCATATATGCTTTCCATCTTTTTTGTAATAGGATATCAAGAAAATCACTTTGCAAACCTCCCACTGAAACTTAGGTCAATACAAAAAACCCAACAAACCCTACAATTGAGATAGAATTTGATCAGCTCTGATACCAACTAAAAGGAAACTAGGTTATGGAATACAACTTCCTACATTGATATATATATAGGATACTGTTGAAAATATTTTCTAAACCTTTTAACACTTACAGTTTTGAATGCACATTCAATTAAACATACACAAATATTCAACACATAATAAACTCATAACACAACATTTACATGGGATACCCTTTTGAGAAAAAGACCACTCTCAAAACACCCATCTCAATTGTATTATTCGGGTAATAAATAAATTACAATTCAATTACAAAGCTTATGCTCTCTAGGTGTCAATACTCTACAACAAAATTCTAGAATAATTCTCACAGTATAACAACATCTCTAAAAATTCAACCTAAAATATAAAAAGGTCCAACACTGTGAGTATGTATAGATGAGAAAGATAGGCACCTAAAACAACATCTGCAATCTTTAGCAAATTCAATATATGTAAAAGCTCAACATGCATGAGCTCAAACTCAACCTACTAAATCTATAACTGTGAAAGCTCAACATGCACAAGCTCAAACTCAATTTGTTATTAAGAAACCAATCTTATCCTTATCCTAGGCATTCATATCCAAGAAATAAATGTTACAAGATATTATCCATATCTTGGGTGCTTAAAAGAGATACGATTAAATGTTGCTAATTAGACTTAAATTTTGTAATAGAAATTGCCAAGTACAACTCTTAGTCAACATAGGAAGTAGCCAAAATTATTTTATCACCAAATTGGAAACATATGACATCACCTCCCTATGAAATATGTCCTCCAAAAGTGGGTTTCCATTTCCTTAAAAAATGACATTGCTCCATATATCATCTCCACAAAATAGGAAACATGGCATACACATCATCTACTAAGTAAGATGCCACCTCTTCCAAGAGGGCTCACAAGATGAATGAAAAACTTAGGAAATAATCAACTCTGGTTAAATAATCATGCACCAAATAATTAATTAAATTAGTTATCAATGTTAGGACTCAAAGGTTGAGACATCTTGATCACAACATTAAGGATGCTACCAAAATTGCTCCAAGTCTCTTGTTGGTGATACTCCATAAAGGCTAGGACTTTGTTAATGTATTGTCACTATTTATTATTAAATGATATATTGAGTTGCTTTAAGTGTGAGGTTTCTCTCTTGATAGGGTTGTATGTTATGATTCATTAATTGTATGTTTATTTCTTTGTAATTATATGATTGATTTAATTTTTGTGTGTACATCTTCCCATTAATTAGTGCAAGAAGTGTATTATACACCTCTACTGCCTTTCACTATATTGATTTTTTAAATGATAATTATTCTACTTTTGATCTTATTTCTTCTTAGGAACTGGTTTTATATCATGGATGGGTAAAAATTATATCATTTTTGCCCATTCTTCTTAATAGGAAAGGTTTGTGCTTAAGAAGAAAACTACAAATTTGTTTTGTGATAATAAAGGAGTGTTGAATCTTATTTGTAATCCAATTTTTGGTGAGTGGACAAAACATATTGTGGTTCAGTGACTCTGCAATTTCTAGCATCTATAACAATGGTAGATGTTTGTCATTCTTAGGAACATGTCATGTTAGAGGAGATGATGGCATTAGAATCATGTGATACTTGGTATCTTGTTAATTTGCCCAAGGCAAGGAAGGTCGGTGATTTTAAATAGGTCTACAAAAAGATGTTTGGAGGGCACAATCATTGGAAAAGTACAAAGCCATAGTGGTAGTTAAGGGCTACTCCTAGAGAGAGAGAGAGAGAGAGAGAGAGAGAGAGAGAGAGAGAGAGAGAGAGAGTNAAGGGCGACTCCTAGAGAGAGAGAGAGAGAGAGAGAGAGAGAGAGAGAGAGAGAGAGAGAGAGAGTTGATTTTGGTGATATTTTCTCTCCTATTGCTAAATTTTCCCCTATTAGAATTATTTTATCCATTTTTGTAATTAATGGTTTTGAGATTGAGAAAATGAATGGTAAATCTACTTTTTTACATAGAGATTTGGAAGAGTAATTTTATGCACAACAACTCGAAGTATTTGAGGTAAAATAAAAAAAAACGCTTGGTTTGTAGGTTAAAACAATGTCTTTGTGGTTTAAAATAATCTCCCCAAATGTGGTATCAAAAATTTGATTCATTTGTCATGGAATTGGCTTTTGTTAGAACTAAAGATATTTGTGTATACATTAAATGTATTATTGATCTTATTTTAATTATTGTTTTGTATTTGAATGATATGCTACTTATTAGTAATTCAAATACAATGGTTAGTAAGCTAAAAGTTCAACTTTTAGTGGAGTTCGATATGAAGGATTTGGAAACTACAAGGTATATACTTGGTACTAAGATTTCATTAGAAAAGTGTCCTAAGAATGATGATGATTTAGAGGATATGTTTAATGTTCTTTATGTTAGTGTTGTAGGAAGTTTAATGTATGTAATGGTTTGCACTATACCAGATATTGCACAAGCAGTAGGAGTTTTAAGAAGGTTTATATCCAACACTAGTAGAGAGTATTTGAATCATGTTAAAATGGTGTTTAGATAAAATGAAAGGAACTTTTAATTATCATTTAGAATATTATAGGATGAACAATTTAGATAAGACATTGGACATGTAGGGAATTGTTGATGTAGATTGGGAAGGTGACTTGTATAGTCGAAGGCCCGCAAGTCGGTATGCATTCACTTTTTTTTGTCCAAAGGAGCTATACGTTGCATAAGTAAGAGGTAGTTTGTTGTTTCTTAATCTACCATTGAAGAAAAGTATATAGTTTCTACCCATATTTCTAATGTGGTTATATGGTTACAAGGATTATGTGTAGGTATTGGTTTTGATTGAAGAATAGTTCAAGTTAATTATGATAGTCAAATTGCAATTCATGTAACTAAGAATCCTATTTATCATGAGTGGAATAACCATGTGGATGTATAGTACCATTTTGTTCATGATTTGATTGCAAATGGACATATTTAGTTGAAGAAAATTGACACTCGACTGAACGTTGCAGATGATCTCACCAAATCTGTGAGCACAGAAAAGTTTACTTGATGTATAAAGACCAAAAGCCTTGTTTCTTGTTCCTAGTTGATTTCATGATGGTGTGGCTCCCCTTTCTCTTGAAAAGTATTTGACCAATGGTAGAATTTTTTGACTTAAGGTGTCTCAACATTAGCAATTCCAGAGTATTTATTTATTATTATTTTACATTTTTCATGCTTATTTAGCATTTGTGCTATTAAATAAATGTGCTCCATCATGTAAGGGGTGTGAGTATTATGAGTTGACACTTTTTCCACATGTTAGTGCCTTTAGAAACAATTTATTAGTTGTCAAAAAGATGCCCATCAAGTGGTATAGCATGGAAAGTCTATTTTTGAGGATGTTTTGACTCATTCTATGATAACTGTAAGGGCTAAAAATGGGGTGGGTCATTTTGGACATGAGAATCAGTTATTATGACACATGTAAGAGAATCCTTACATAAATTCTTGGTAGTCTATGATGCATTTAAGAATATCTCTTATTCTTGGGGGATTCTTATGACAACCTGTACGAAGGTGTAATGTCATGTAAGAGACTATGTTTGACATGTAGGGATGATATATATTTTTACCATGGTAGATTTGACCGTTGTTTTGACCCATGGTAATATCTTATGGTAGTTTTTTGAGCCCACATGAGTCTATGTATTGATGGGTTGAGTTGGAGACAATGTGAGTTTTACAGGTGCACGAATGCTACTATTTTGAGGCTAGATTGAGGAAATATCTAAGTATTGTAATCTCTTTTTAGAGTAATACATATTTGTCATCTTTTATTGTCGAAGTTTTTTCTAGATAGGTTTTCTTCACATAATCATAGTTTTATGTGTTCAAATTTATATAATGTTCTTCTTTGTGGTTATAATTGATTTTATTTCCATTTGGTAAACATAGTTAGATCTTATTTATAGTTGATTTGAAGCTTCTTATATTTTTATCCACACCTTAATTTCTAACACTCTCGATTGCCAGTTAGAATCTTGGTATATGATACATGTGCTCTTGATAACATGATACATTTCTTGGAGCATATGATCTTCTTTTAGGAGATGTTATATCTGTTAGAAATGAAAAAGAAATATGTAAAAAATGAACAATACCAGGAAAGAATCTAAGCGAGTGAATGCATAAAAGAAATATTACCAAAAACAAGGAGAGAGAAAGCTTCAAGATCCAACACCATGAGACAAGATTTTGAAAGGGGAAAGCAAAGAAAACCCCTTGTGACATTATGAATGAGGCATAAAAAGGCCTAAAGAGAGAAAGAGAGAGAGAAACATGCTCAATACAATAACTTCATCATCCTACATAAGAAATGAGAGAGAGGAGCATCTCTTAAATATAGATGAGAGGGAGGAGTTGGAATGTAACTCCCAAGTCTATGAATGCCACCATTCATAAGTGTGTGAGGGCCAAGTGTGAGATTCCTCTTAAGGAGGAATAAACTAATTTACAAATTACAATAAATATTTGTCCTCACATATTCCACTAGAGGACGAAATAGGATGTAGTGGAAAGAAGACAAAAAAGAAGTATATTAAGATACCTTGGCTTATATCCTAAACAAGAAAAGATTAATAGTCTAACCTTGGTTTATAAATACACCAAGGAAAGATTACAAATACTAACAATATCAGGTCATGTTTACGTTCCTAAGTTTTGAGATTAGAGCTTTGACATTGATCTTCTTGTTCTCCTTGTATTAAGTACGTGATCATTTTCTTGAATAATTCATGATGATGTTATGTTGCACTTGGAATTTAGCATGGATTGATTGATTACACGTGATCATTGATACTTTGAGAATTAGGTAAGGCTTGGAGCTCTCTTGTGATTAGAGATGTGTGTTGAAATGGTTACTCTTGGTGAGATTTTAATAGGAAGTTTTAGGAATCTACACCTTGGATAGATGTGAGTTAAACATGGAACTATGAGGAGAATGCAAGCATTTCATATCAAGTTTTCAAGCATTCATGAACAATCAAGAAAAAATGGAGTTCAAGAGCTCTTCTACAATCAAGCATCCAAGTCTTAAATCCTTCTTCTTCTTCATCTTCATCAAGCATTGTGGCAAACTAGAACATTAATCATTCAAAGCTTTTCTTATTATATTTTTGTGGAGTTCAAGCTATTGCATCAACAGCTGTGATCACATCCAAAAAACATTGTGCCATCAAGGTATATAGTGATTTATGTTTTAGATCTAGCTTCTATTTCATCCTCCCTTATTTAATTTAATTTAAAACAAAATATATGAATTTTAGAAATTTGTTTTACTAATTTTTAATATTAGTATGCAATATATATTAATATTACAAATAGGGGTGACCCTCAAATTCTGTTTTTAAAAAAAAAATGAATTTCATAAAATAAAGATATTGGAAAAATATAAAATTCTCCCTCAAAAATTCTAACAATAATTTTTCATTTTTTTAACATTAACTATCCCATAAATTTAAAACCCTTCCTCCATTCTATTTCTATTTTTATGGCGGCAAAATCCTTTTATCTTTGTCTGATGTGATTAAACCGGTCGCGTGCCAGCACAGAGCATCAGATGGTGTGACATATTCACACGTGCTTTATTGACATTATTTCCGTTGACACGTGGCACTGCCTACTTTCGGTACCCAGCTTTGCTTCTTACACGTCCAAACGAACTTTCACCGGCTACTTTCGGTAACCGCAATGCTTGTGACACGTGGCATCCAACTACTTTATTCTGCCCGTTATTACGCTTGATATCCGCCGCATATTGCAAGATTAGAAATAAGTGAATGCATGACATGTATGTATGCATTCTTATGCCATACATACACAACATTATAATGAAAAGTAACATGATGTCAAAAGGATCACTTATTGCAATCGCCAATGAGGTATAAATTTGACGGCCGACCTTGCCAATTCAAAGGTACCCTTATTATTCTCAAACATATATTTATAGCAATTATAGCTTAAAATATTCAAATTTAATTTTCATTATATTCTAATTTTCATAAAATTTTATACATAGTTAAATATTCAAATTTAATTTTATTTTTTTTTTAGAAAGTTATATACTACATTGCCTATAATATATATAAATCTTTTTTTTTTTGCCATAATAGTAAATTTTTTACAAAATACTATGTCCAAACGTGAATAAAATACTTGTGCAATGGGTATGTTTAAGAGATGTGGAAGTTCAATTACGGAGCAAAAATATTTGGTCTATATGTTCTTATTTTGGTAGAACGTTTTGATTTAATAATACATAGAAGGGTGTATTCTTGTTTTTGGTTCGACTCTTCACACAAATTTACATATATGCATTTTTTATCATTATGTAAAACAGTACAAGAATATTAGAATGAATAATTGACACACACTTGACTTATAAATATTGGAATTGAAATGGTCATGAATATGATTTGAAGTTCATCTTTTCTAAGGTGTGTTTATTGTTAATACCCAACACTTGAAATGACGACGTGTAATCTCTAATTGACAATTGGTGTTCTTGATTATATTACATGTGATTAATAATACATGTCTTACGTTCAATATTATATTGAAAACATCTTATTAAAGCACTTTTCAAATCCATGAAGGAAGTGATAGAAGCATGTAGTAAGGAATAAATATATGTATAAGCACTTTTCAAATCCATGAAGTGATAGAAGCATGTAGTAAGGAATAAATATATGTGAAAGTTTGTTCATATAAGCTTGATGGGAAAATGTTGGGACAAATTGATCCTTGTAGAAATAAGTGAGGCATATGGTTTGTAAGTACTATCAATATAGTAAAGGAGTGCCTCTAGCATCATACTTTTAAAAATTAGTTGCCAAACATCCACTAAATGGAATGCAAGATGAGCCAAATTGTCATATGCCAAAGGAATATGCAATATTGCTATCAATATATGATTTGTTTCCATGTTCTTTTGTAATCATCCATGCACTTTTACACATATATAATCTCACTAATGGGGTGGTCCAAATAATGTGAAATATAATTCTAAACATGCCTCATATGTAATTTTGTGTGCTTGTCATGCCTAATACTAGGAGAGGATGAGAAATATCATAAATGAGTGGCATATTATCCTTGTGTTATTATGTATCATTATTCATGTCGAAGTCATGTGTTTGTTCTATTGAAGATGTAGAATAATGTTCTATACAATTAGTTGTATATTGTAAGAAAGAACAAAAGATCTAAAGGAGGGTCGCCATCAAAAAGTCGTTCATCATTATGATGTATAGGAAGATCCAACGAGTCCATTGAGGAAGGGTTCCCATAAGAGAAAGAATGAGAAACTTGAGTAAACTAGCAGTTGCACATTTTTAACGCGTGCACCGTAACACTGGTAGGTAGTTATGTGCAAGTTGTAGGGCGAAGTGGAAAGGTGGATGGTATAACAATAGGAGATGTGGAAATGTGTAGTTTGTTGTTAGTCAATGTTTCGGTATTGTTAATTTGAAATATTTGTTTATATTTATTAAAATGGGTTTTTGTGGGAAAAATCTATCTTTTCTTATTAATTTGTTAGTTGTGGTAATTTAGCATTAGTTATTAATCAGTATATTAGAAAATATATTTAATATAAAACAAACATACGAGAATAGTTAATAGTAATTTAAAGTTATTTTGTCATAAAGTGATTAATTAAAATTGTGGTAAATTAGTATTAGTTATATTGACTCTAATGACTCTTGTAGTACTTATCTTCACAATGTTATCAAAATTTACATGACAAAATCTTGTATGCCATAACCAATTGCCATCAATCTTCGCAATCAAGCATCAACTCTCAGAATTGTTCAAATGAAAAAGGGTAAAAGCACAATAATTTGTCACCCTTTTACAAAGGAAAAGGACAACAACACCAAAACTGTAAAACTTCAAGGGCATAAAATTCACATTTCTGTTGAGAATTTGAAGATGATGTAAACTAATGAAATGTGTGAAATAGGCTGAATTATATGCCTATAATTTTTTTAAAAAAAATTGAACCAAAATTAATATGTTTTTTGAAAATTTTAGGTCTATTTTTCATTTCGTGAAAAATACTGTAAATCAGGGAGTTTACTTCCCGCCAAATCATTATAAGTAAAACATTAGTTTTTCCTCCAATTTCAGAATATGTTTTAGATGACATGTATAGCTAGTGCCCCAAAAAATAAAGAAGTGTTTTCGATGTATACTTTGCTCGTTATAAGTATTCAAAGTCGAACTTAGTTGAAATCAACCGTTTTTGTCTCCCGCCATTTTTCCCCTATCAAAACTATACCAAAAACCAAATAAATTACATATTATTGAAGAGGACTCTCCTCTCTA
>MU223643.1:1657353-1668649 GCA_018584345.1 Thuja plicata
TATATATACACATACACACACATGTACACATATATACATACGTGTGTATATATATACACATGTGTATATATATACACATGTGTATATACATACATACACACACATTCATGTGTATATATACACATACACATATATACACACATATGTGTGTATATACACACATGTACATTTATACAGACACGTGTGTATACACACACACATACATGTATGTATATACACATATACACACATATGTGTATACACATATATAGACATATATACATACATTTGTGTATATATATACACATATACACACATATGTGTATATATACACACATGTATATATATATATACATCCTTATAGCAATATAATATACATTATTGAAACAAAAATGGGAATGAATTTTCCTTCGCACAATAATACTTTCAATTCCAATTCCAATTCCAGGTCTGAGAAGGAATTGTGGAATGCTCAAAATGACCCAAAATTAGAATTCGCATAACCCTATTCCAATTTTTAATTTTGGAACCAAACAGGGAATTGAACATTTTGGGAATTTGGAAATGCCAATTCCCGTTCAATTCCAATTCCACCCCTCAACCAAACTCTCAATTGTTGAGAAGATCTCACATGCAATTTCATAAGAGGAGACCTTGCTTAACAACATAAGCATCATGATCACAATCTTTGTAATAATAATGCTCCTTAATATGATTCTCAATATAAGCATTATTGTAAAGGAATCTAATGATTTATTAGTCAAAACACATCATAAGTTTTTTTTCTAAATAAATATAATGTACAAAATTACTTCACCTTTATTTATAAATAATTTAAAATATTCAACTAAAAGTTGAATGTTGTTTCATCATAATGAAAGAATAACAATTATGCTTAAACAAACACTCTCCAACCAACAAATGGCATGCATCGCTCTAATTCAATTCCTTTGGAGCACTTCCACAATTATAGATTTAATCTCTGAATCTTATATAACAATGTTAATCTAAATTTTTTGTCTATTATTCTCTTGATTTAATTTTTTCTTAATATTCTTAATTTATTCGGTGCAAAAAATTATTCATGTTGTATCAGAAAACTCTTGTGTAATATACGAACAATAATAATAAAACTACACATGAATGATCAGTAAACTCTTGTGTAATATAAAATGCACCAAACACCTATCATTTAAAATACACCAAACACCTAAAACACCTATTATAATATATTTATAATGTATGGAGTTGGTTTGAGGCTGTGAGTGGACGACTCATGTTCTCGGGTTTAACTCCCCCGCTTTAACCGATGAATCGTGCTTGGGTGTGCGATTCACCCTTGGGGGATTAGTCTCGCCCCGCCTCAAGTACCCAAGATATGAACTACTAGGCGCTGGGCTGAATCACGGAGATACCTCCTCAAATAGAAAAAATAAAAATTTATAATATCTAAGAGATATTGCCTCAAAATGTTTCCCACTTTCACAAAAAAGTTGATCACCTCAGCAGAAGTCAATCCCCGAACCACCACCCTCGCTGAGTGGCGAAGCTCATGTGTGTCTCCCACTCTCTCAAGAACTGAGAACTGAGAATACATGAGAATATGTCCATCATCAATTGGCTTTACCACATGGCAAGGAAGCATCTATGGTGCGCTCTTGACTTCCTAATCTCTCCTTAAAAACACTACATTTAAACCTGATATCTACTGCAATCAATACCCAAATCCTTTTATTACAGTTAGAAAGAGGGTCCCATATTGTTTTTTTCTACCAAAACTTAAGAGGGACATCATGATTCTTCATTGCTTCTAGTTGGTTTGCTCTTGCATTCATATATCTGAGCAGTTCAATGCAGATTTGTGTTGCACTGTGGTGCATATGAAATTGTTGATGGTTGAAACAGATTGCAAGTTAACTTTTGGAGCAGACAAATTGGCACTAATCATTTGAAATGCTGCAGTTATCAAAGATCCTCCTGTGCGAGGGCTGTCCAATCCATTGCCTGCTACTTCATGAAATGAAGTTAGTGATCTGTTGCTTCCTGGACCATCTGGCAGTATGGCAAATCCACAAGGAAGGAGTGGAATGCATGAAGGATCCTCCCTACTCATTGCTGTATTCAGAGATGGAACATCTAATGGTGCATATACTATAAGGGACCCCAAAGAGTCTGTGCAGCTCTCCTGGAGTATCAACTCTACATTCTGGCTTGTCGAGCACGCCTGCCAAGAATTTGAAAAAAAAAAACTATTAAGAAGATCAAATCAGTTCAAACTTTTTAAACTTTACTTTAGATCATATTACATGATCTATTGTTAATGTATTAACAAATTATTATAGATGTCTTAAATATATTTATTTAAAATATGTTTAAAAATATCAATTTAAAATCTTTATCATAAAAAATAAATTTGTTGTAACATTAATTTAGTAGTATAGGGGAAATGACACAAGGGGGTCCAATAACCATGACTTTTTTGTCATGTTGACCCCCCAATAACTACTATTAAAGGATCCTCAAAAATGATAACACATGTACCAATAGCCATCACACATGTATTAATAGTCTATCATTTTTTTTCTTTTTTGTAGGAGGGCTTCACTTCACCTTCACTTAATAGACCTAAATTTGAATGACTATTGGTACAAGAACATAGAGAATATCAGATAGCACTTTGAATAGTCATTTTTTAAAATAGTTATATAAGAATAACCATTTCAAAAAATTAGTCAATTTCCATGCATCCTACAGAAACCAATTATCCTCTTAGTGGCAGATTATGAAGAATAAAGGCGAGTAGTGGGGCAGCTGGTAAATATTAAATTCTGACTGACGGTTTAAGGCTGACGACCCCCTAAATATAGATTTTGCATTTAGTTTTCAGTAACTTGCCTTGAGAATCATTGAAAATCGTCAGTAATGCATCAACATTAACAAAAATTCATCATCACCGAGTAGGGAGTGGAGGTCTGGTTTAATTTGTGAGAGCTTTCTCACCCAACTCATGTGGTGTTGAAAGGGTGTTTGCATCAATATTACTATGCAATTCTCCTAATTAAAAATAAATAAAATTGTTACACTAAATTCTTAGAGTTTATAGACTAATAGTTGAAAGGATATCAACACCATCAATCATATTGACTTGCAGGCGGTTTAGTTCATCTTCTGAGGATTCGTCTTGCCTGTGCTCGCCCCTGATATCCAAAATATGGGATGGACACTCAGGATTAAACAAAAAACACCATAGATCATATTACAAAAATTATCTAAAAGATTACTTGATTGTTATAGTCTAAGAAAATTCATTAATATTAGTTGTGGCAACTAGACTTACATTTAAATGCAGAAGAGATATACAATTTCTAGAATGCGACCCATTTCCAATTTGCGCAACTTCTTGTACCAGATTTCCCATGGCCAGAGTATCCACTTAGCCATTACATAAATCAGAGTTCAGTAGAGAAAACAAAAATAAAATGTTAAAAACTCACATAATCAAATCCAGAAACTATAACAGCAAAAATAAAATGAACAAAATACAATGTAGCATCTAATGCATACCTGTGATCTGGTTTTCTCGTCCCTGAGAAAGTCGAATACTTGGTGGGGAGGAATAGGAAGCCAGAATGAAGTTGCGGCACAGATAACGACACCTGTAGGTTGTCCCGTTTCTGTATTTTTTCTTTTTGTGATTCGAACACAGTCATCACCACCGGATCCAGACAGAGTCGTCCAAGAATTAGTGGTCGATGCACTCACATTTGAACAGAAATTGTTCACCATCCTCATTGACAATCTCATCATGCTTCGTTTTCCTTCTGGAGAACATATGCCTGCCAACACCCAAACCTGCAACTTATTAAAAATCAAATCTTGGAACTCTCCGAACAATAGTTATAACTTATGGGTCTGTTTAAAAATCAAATCTTGGAACTCTCCGAACAATAGTTATAACTTATGGTTCTGTTTAAAAATCGGATCTTGGAACTCTCTGAACAATACTAGCAACTTATGGGCCTGTTTAAAAATTAGAATTTGGAACTCTCTGAACAATAGTTGTATGCACACACCTCCAATATCTTTGGGAGATACTTTTTCGGCATTGAAGCTGCCAAGACGCTCGCATTGCCTTAGCAATGTAGCCAGCCAACGGTGAGCTCCCATGGCCATTCCACTGCTCACCAGCTGTTGATACATTTTATGGACTGCACCATCTTCCGCCTCCACATGCTCCACCCAAGTCACCTGCACATTATACAATCAAGAATCTAATTTTTTAGAAGAAAAATATTATATGTAGGGGAAGGGTATCAATAGTTGTTATGGCTAATTTTTTATATTCAAATTTCTGAACTTTTGAGTTGTCTTCACTGAATTTACTTATAGCTATTGTTTTAGTTTCTGGATAGTTATAACGAGCTCTATGAAATTCATTATGCATGCAAAGATCAAAAAATTGTCATTTTAAATAGATTTTCATAATATTCCCTATCATCGTGTTAACCTTTGCTTGACCACCACCAATACTTATGTGTAAATGCCGCTCTACTGATACCCTACTGAATATACTAATAAACAGCTATTAGCTCATTAGATATTTTTTTTTAGACTTTTAATTAGCAAAAGCACATGAACAGTAATTAAAACATAGTTGATAACTGAATGAACAGTAACATAGTTGATAACTGAACCTCTTCCCTTTTAACAGCAAAAATGCATTGCTTTGAATGCCCATTTGTCACCTGCACAATAAATAATCTAACTTCTTAAGGAAAAAAATTCAAGTAGCAGCTAAAATACAGACCTTTGAATAGCCATTGGGCATGTCCTGGATGAGACATCCTGATGGGCGTCTTCGGTAGCGTATAAGCGACTGTGATGGAGTGGTGAGCAACTCTTCCATTGAAAAATCAACAACCACCCACATTCCTTCAGCCCTCTGTTGAGAGTACCTCAGGAAATGAGTTTCTCTAGTGGAAACCAGAGGAGAAAGAACCTGCAGCTCCGCGTACATCTGCACCCAAGTACACAGTTATGACAAACAAGCATCTCCGAAGTATACCCAATGCAACTTTGCAAACATGCATCTCAAGAGCATTGTAATATGAGGTGTTGCCATTGAAGGCACAAGATACCAATTGAAGCGAGCCATTCCTTTGACCTGGTGGTAGCCCATGTGATAGAACTTGCACTGTTTTGGCCCGAGTTACCATGCAGCCAAACATATCCATCCATTTATTCTGCAACCATAGTTATTGCAATTCAATGTTAAAAGCCCTCTCTGCTACAAATGACAGAAACCCAATTCAAGCATACTCACCACCTCCATTAGGTAGTCAACAATTGCACATGCATTGAGGAAAACAAGAGAAGTATCCCTGGTGGCTTCTGTCCTAAGGCGGCTGTTGCTATGCTTGAAGCTCAGCCCCATACTCCATGGAAACAACCTGTCATACTCCTCCATATTCAAAACCTCTTTCACCACATTGCCATTAGTTTTCAACCAAAGTGGCTCATCCATCTGTGCCATCTGAATCAATTCATCTGTACTGCTCATAGCAAGCTGCACTGCTAAGGATTTGTCCATGTCCATGAAACCACCACCATTAGTGATCCCCACATCAGTGGAAGAGGTCATTGGCATGATATCAGTGGACTGTTTTACAAAGCTCCCCATTCCCAAATCTAAAGAGGATGTTATCAGTGGCATTGTTGTCAATAAATGGTTCGCCCTTACTCCTAAACATCTCGAGGCTCGATCAACCTATACCAAAAACATATGCATTTATTGATTATCTGTCCAATGCTAAAACAATTGGTTTTCATGTATAACAAATCTTTGTGGCCTGGTTACAGTCATACCTCATTGTAACCCATTTCGCCCACAAAAGATGGGCCTCCAAAGTTGGAACAGGTACAATTCTTAAACATTTCACGTAGTCTTTCAGTTTCAGCAACTAGTCTTTCATTTTCAGCAAGTAGTCTGCCTTTGTCTGTACGATCCTGCTGAGCCTGCATCCCAAAAAATAAAGTCAAGATATCCTCCCATCTCTGCTTTCTAATTATTTCTTCCATTATCAATATAATTAGATAAATTCATCATGAAACAGTTGAAGTCAGAATTGAGAAAAACACTAACATTATGGATTATGGATTGTAGAAATTACATGACTCTAAAGATCAAAATATGTATAGTCCAATTATAAGAAAACAAAAAAGTAAAGAGTATATAGAGGGTCAATGAAACCTTCATCTGAGTGCGCCGATTCTGAAACCAAAACTTAACCTGGCGCGGGTTGAGACCCAATTCAATGCTGAGCCACTGTCTCTGTTTGTCGTCCAGGTGAGGGTACACCTTAAACAATCTATTTCAACAAAACAGAAGAAGAATTACATGCAATGCATTAGAATTCGTAATGGATTTTTACAGTATTCATTCATTCTTATGCGAAAAGGTATTTGGTATAGTGGTAAAGTCATGTTGTAGGCACCTAAATAATGCTGAGTTCAAATATTCATCAATACAAAAAAAAAACCATTCATTCTTACGCTTCCATCTCTTAGATTTGCCAAGGTGTATGTCGGTGATAGCGTTTCTTCCTTGGCTGCTGATATGCAGCATCCTCATCTACTCCTGACTCTCCCTCCATATGCCCACTTCCTGACTTGCTCTCATTATCTTCCTCTCTGTTCTTCACTTGCATACTCTCTACATTTTGACTTTCTTCTCTTCTTGGCTTGGGCTGAATCATTCACACCTTCATACTGATTAGTTTTGTGGATGTCATTAAAATCATTCATTCATCTCCCAATCAAAGAAAAAAAGGACAGAAATTGAGACTTACATGTGCAAGAGACAATCCATCACAGAAAAAGAGCAACCTTTGGTTCTGCAAATGCAAGTTTGTGGGCAGCTCAGGAACCAACATGAAAGACTCCCCCATGTTATTTCCTACAAGCGTATCACTGTCTCCATACATTTTTTACTAACACTTCACATAAAATTAACTTACCAAATGCTATCTTTAGCCTCATAGACCTTAAAATTATTTTTTTCTTTCTTCCAAAACCCAACTCCTTTTATAATCCCAAGAGACCAAATTGACCAGAGAGAGACACAGAGAGAAAGAGGGAGAATGAAAGTTGACTCCTTTCTGTTTATATTTGTCAAAGCCCAGCTGATTGGCCAGTTGACCCATGATTACAAGTCCCAGTCCAAACACAAAAAAGGATTTTACTGAATAACGGTACAATAGAAAAATCCGATAGTCAAAGGGCAATAACGGGCAGGATAAGATTTTGGATGCCGTGTGTAACAAGCAAAGTGCGGTGCTGAAAATAGCCCGCGAAAGTTACTGCCTCGGCTAGTGCCACCTATCAACGGTCGATAATATCAATGGTTTAAATTCAGAAGAATAAAATGATTTTCTAGCTTTTCCGTTTGTGGTGTACTGACGCATTCCCTCAGAAAAAAATATTTTCCTTAGGAAAACATGCTTCCCCTACTTATATACTGCAGACACATATGTTTGGGTAGCTGCAATAGTATGGGAAGGCTCCATATTACCATGTTACCATTACTATTCATTTTCTTTCAATTAGAAATCTAACAAAAAATTATCTCGTGGGAGAGTAGGTTGGTATATTTAATAGTTGGAAAAAAAAATTTGTAATTAGATCAATTGTATAATTTAATTGATAACAATAGTGCACAAGTATTTGGGCATAGGTATTGGATCAATAGTACATTTTTCTGGGTTGTCCAAGCTAACAATTTATAGAACAATAGAGAATATGTTTGGGATGACACTTTGAAATAACCACTTTTTGACCCTTGTGTGCAAACAATCCCACAAAGGAATAGGTAGAAGTAGTTAAGTTGCATAGGAAGACAACCGAAAAAAAATCAAAATATGATGTAATGTTTAGGAGCTTAAGGTGCGTGAAATTGCTATAATGGCTATGGGTGCTCTTCCCCTAATATTCTATAATAAAACTCCCCACCTTCCATTGTACTTTGATCGATGTCCCATATCTTGTTCCAAAGAAGCTCATTCTTGGGCCAAGTAGAGAAGGTGTTGTCTCAGGTTGAGGATTCCAATTGCTTGAAAGTTCTAAAACTACTAATGTTATTAGATTTTTGCAATTCATAATTTTATTGTTATTGTTTCTAGGTTTGACTATGTCTGACTTTTTGTATCAAATTGAATTTCTAAAACTTTTTAACAAATCCATTTTACTAAAACCTTCTTAAAAATATTTTATGCATTATCTTGCAATTGTGACATTTTATAACACCACACTTCTTTGAGACATTCACTTGTTGCCTTCTCTATGTTCTACATTTTGAAAACATTTATGTCTAGGTGTTTCAACGAAAATACCTGATAATTCTTTTATTCGTAGCCATTTGAATTATAATGGACCTAACAAAAAATATCTTTCCATTATATGCTTTGATGGACGAATCCACCATGTTCTCTTTTAGGCATTGTGTCAAACAACTCATGTGCCTTGTCTATAGTTCCACATTTTGCATAGATGCCTACCAAAGCATTGCCAACTACAACATCTGATAAAAAATTTCTATCCTTTGATGGATGTCAATATCCTATTCCATAACCCCATTTTGGCACAATTTATCCTTTGATGGATATTCATACCCTCTTCCACAACTCCATTTTGGCACAATTTATCCTTTGATGGATATTGTTCCACAAATCCATTTTGGTAAATACAAGCAGGACGTTTTCAAAGGTTGTGAAGTTTCACTTTACACCTACCAATTGCATTTAGAACACAAAAGTGCACACCTTATTTTTTTAGTTTACATGTTACAATGGGTATCTTGGATGCATGATCTCTTTGGAGAGATCATTAAGCCAATAATGATTCCAACTCTTAATTATGTCATATTATTTTATTTAAAACTTGTCTATTATCAATAATATAAAATTCTTAGATAAGATCAAAATAATAGTTCTCCCCTATTCAAGATTGTTGGATGATGATATCTAACTATTTCAAATTTTGATTTCCTACATTCCAAAGCTACCAATTTGTAGGATGTTGGCATGGACATAGAAAAATTAGCTTGTGCATCTATAATTATTTATTTGAATGCATCATCTTTGAAAACCTTCACATCATTGAAAGCATATCTTGATAAAAGAGTTAAAAAAAAATTTCTTGTAGACAATAAGTCTTTAGTAATTCTCTATTAGCATAAATAATAAGCAATCTCCTAATAATCAAGCAAGCAATATCCATTGTCAAAGCACAATTCAGTTACTTCTCCAATATAATAACTCCTTAACATACATTAATCTTTAAAAAAAAAAACAATAACCTCAATGAGATTCATTACCACAATTATAGTAAGTTTACCTTGCATTTACTTACAATTTACAAGGATCTAAGATTTCCAAATAATGAGGAATAAGTATAAAGTATTTCAAAAAAGCCTACCCTTAGTCTAGTTTATTCGAAACAATATATTATAAAGAGTTCAATTTATTTAAAATATTGGAGTATTGATATGTTTCAAATAGTCAAATTTGAGAAGAATAATTTGAATTTGTAAAGAATAAGATGAAATTTTTATAATATAAATTTTGTTAATCCAAATTAATCAATTGATATGATTGTTATTCCTAATTTAAATTATATGGAATAAGTATTATTTTAAATATCTATACAAGCTAGTCTAATTTATTTGAAATAAATGTTTTATAGTCCACTTTGTGGATCACAAGTCTCATCTATTCAAAGTAGTTCACATATTAAATTAACATTGATTATTGTCTCTTATCATTTTTAATTTTACTATTAAGTCACTGTCGAGCCAGGTTTGTTTTTGATTTCTTTGTTATGTACTTCCTTTATGCTCTGTAGATTATGTGCTCTTTATAGTAGTTGTATATTTTGTATATATGTGCGCTGGTACTGATAGTTAAATTATCTTTTGCAGGTACCACTCCACAGTACAATGCTTACTAGCTGCAGCATCGCCCTATTGCTTTGACCGATGTGTCGCGTCCTGTCCCTAGGACCATTATGCGGAGAGCTCGACAGGTACGACATGGTAGAGGAGGCCGTGTCGGAGGGAGGGGAGGTGGCAAAGGAGGGAGGGATGGTGGTGGGGATGGTGGACCGGGATGAGGTGGGAGAGATGGTGGGCGAGACGGAGGGAGAGATGGAGGGAGAGGGAGAGGGGATGACGGAGGTGATGATCCCGGTCTTAGGGGAGCTGGTGGCGCTGTTCGAGCGGGAGTTAGGAGGAGTGGAGGACAGACCAGAGTTGGTCTTGGGACGATTTTGGAGGAGGAGGAGGCTGTCGAGGAGGCACCCCAGTTGGTGCGCAGAGTACGCCGGAGGACAGCAGCGGTTTTGGCACCCCAGGTGGAGGAGAGGGTGGAGATTGAGGAGGTGGACGTGGAGCTGGCGGACATAGATGTGGAGGCTCTGGATGAGCGCAGTGTGGAGACAGGGTCCTCAGATGGGAGTGGCCGGAGTAGGAGCAGCAGTGGTGGGGGGAGTGAGGAGGATGTGGAGAGTGAGGAGGAGCCAGCCACTCGGAGAGGAGGTGGGGGACTAGGAGGCCCGAGTGGGGAGGGAGGGATGGATGTAGCGATGGGTGGGATGGATGATGATCCCTCTGAGGTGGAGAGACTCTCTGCGCAGGTCCTGGATTTACAGAGGCGTCTTGCCTTGGCCAATGCTCGTGCTACGATTTTGGAGGCCCGTGTTACAGCCGCAAAGGCTAGAGAGCGACAGGCTCGTACTGAGGTCCGCTCTTTTATTGATAGTGTACAGGATGCGTCCCATAGGGACATTTTGGACAGATACTATAGATCTGGGCGTGAGGCCCAGCGGGAGATAGACTATTGGAGACGCCATTATGAGGGCGTCGTTCCTTCAGCAGAGAGAGTACCCAGCTACACGACATCACAGAGATCCAACCGGTCTTAGCGGTCCCAGAGCAGTGGTGTTAGAGCACCGGGGTCCTCTCATAGGACCGATACTAATATGCCTCCCCCTTGTGCCCCTCCTGGCGAGGGTGGGGGTAGCTCATGCTGATACTGTTCTTGATACCATTTTATAGTGATTCATTGTATACTCTGAGATGTACCATTTTTGTATCGCGACACACTGATATATATATATGATTCTCTTATTGGTTACCCTTGTGTCCAGACTTGCGACTTTTCATTTGTACTCAGATATTTTGATCTATTATGAGATGCAATTCTATTTTGATATGATGTGCATTGCTTTTACTTTCTATATGCACGTTCTATATGATTGTAGATGA
>MU223643.1:1677173-1699787 GCA_018584345.1 Thuja plicata
TCTTGTCTCCTTGCCTAATTATTTTTGGTGTATGCACTTAGTTTTGCGTTATTCATGGTATCACTTCTTAAACCTAACTCTTAGATTAAACAATTTCCTTGCTCTTTATCTTATTATTTTTCTAACATGGTATCAGAGCAGGTTGGTTTAATCATTTTGGGAGTGTGTAGGTAAAAGAGATACCATATCTTGGTGCACTCCAATATCAGAGACTCTTGAGAGAGTATGTTACTTATGTTTTTTGAAATATATATATATATATATATATATATTTATTCGATAAGTTATCTTCAAATCTCCTTTCTCTATTAATTCTTTTAAAAATCTTATTTTTGCTTTCTTTTGGTATCTTTATTCACATTTAAATTAAGTTTAGTAAAAAGGATCTTTAATATTGTTTTAAAAGGTAATTTTGAATTTATTCCTTTGCATGACTGATTCTTTTTTTAGTAGTTTCCGTTTTTATCTTCTCATCATTACTTATTTACATGGAAATTCTTGCTCACTCCATTTGTCATTCATTGCATATTTTTTTTCTTTTTTGGAACTATTTTCATCAGCATTTCAGTTTTTTAGGTTTTAATCTTGCATGCATTCGATTTTAATAAGTTACCTTCATTCATCTTCTTTTCAATATATATTAGATCTTCTAGTTGTTGTTCTTTATCATTTTTATTGCAGTGTATCCTCTTATTTTCTGCAGCTATCATCGATATTTTCATCTTCTTGCTTCATAGTACTTTTTTTCTGATCTGCAATTGGCCGATTGCCTTTTTTATGCAAAATCGTTCTATCTTGTCAGTTAAATACTATGTATTCATAATATTTTAAATTCTGCATGTAGAGTAGATCTAGCTTTTTGGATATTGTAGCCTGGATAATCTTTCTCTACCAATTAGAGAGAATATTAGCCTATAATAACCCAAAGGATAAAATCTTAATGATTTTTCAAGTTCCATGTTGGCAGGAATAATCGCTGCTTGCATATCTGTCTGTATATGGTTTTGGTTTTACTTATTTTAACACGGATAAGAAGCCAACTCAAGCAACTCAGCGGCAAGATAGTTTTTTCATTGTTTGTTCTGCTATTATCTCTATCTTAAATTCTTCTCTATTAAGATTTGTGTCTGTATATCACAACATTTTGGTTTTTAAGTTTGTGTGTTTTTTATCAAAACAAATGTTGTTGGGCACTGCGAAGCTTTGAGCGCCTTTTCTTAACCTTTGCTCCAACCTTTTTCCCTTCACTCCCCGCCACCTATCTTTCATTGATCCATGAAGAGGCCGCGCATTTGCACATCTTTTGTCCCGCCATTGCCCAACCTTTGTTTCTCCTGCATGATTTCCCTTTACTTGTGCTGGCTGGCGATGTTCTCAGGGTAGGCGTACTATTTTCCAGATCCTTCAGCTCCTTCAACACAACTTCATCCACTGGCTTGTATAGATCAGATTCTCTCTCCACTTCGCGGATCGTGGAGGATTTGTTGCCTGAGTCTTGATTGAAACCCTCGGGGTAGGGTTTTCAACCTGTTTCTTGATTGAAACCCTCAGGATCAGTTTCTAGCCTGAATCTTTATTGAGGCCCTCGGGGTAGGGTTTGTTGGCTAAGTCTTCAGTGAAACCCTCGGGTTCGGGTTGGGATTCCAACTGCTAACCTTGGGAGGGTTCTTTGATTGATGATTTTCTTTCTTCAGGACCCGCGACTATGTCAGCCGACACTTTAAGCTCCTCGCTAGGCTGCTCTGGCTCCTAACAGTGAAATCCCTTAATAGGGTGGATCCTAACAAATCTAACTGTAAATCCTCTAACAAGGTGACATTCTAATTGAATATTCTAAGTCCTCTAACAAGGCTTCTCCTAATAGGTCAAAGGTCCTAACAAATCTAAGGCAAATCCCTTAACTGGGTAACACCTAACAGTGTTTTGTAAACCTTTAACAGGGTAAGCTTCTAATAGGGTATATTTCAGAAGAGTATAGATTTTGTGGGTATCATCTCACACCATGGTTTTTTCCCATTCCGGTTTCCACAAGATAAATATGGCATTTATATTGTGTGGTTGATTACTTGTGGATGTATGCATTGAAAGTTTTACTTATGTTAGTTGATATTGAATATTTTCGTGCATAGAGTTTAAAGAAGTTGAGTTAAGTAAATTTGTGGATTACTGATTCACCCCTCCCCTCTCAATAATTAGACATGTATTAACAATTGGTATCAGACCTTTGCTTCCCTGATTGTGAAAGCTTAATAGTTTAGGTAAAAGACCTGAAGATGTATAAGAAGGAAGCACCTAAGTTCTCTAAGGAAAATTTCTCGACATGGGTAAGAAGGATGAAGTTGCATCTATCAAGTACTGGAGAGAAAGAATTGGATCATCTGAAAACCAAGTATGTTCATCCTTTTGGCATCCTAACTCCTGATCAAATAAAAAGAAAGCTAGAACATAACTCTGTAATGATAGAAATTACAAGTGCTTTGTTTGATGCTAAGTTTGTAGATATCAAGGAAATAGATAATGCTAAAGATATGTGGGATAAGTTGGTAATAGTCCATGGAGGTGATATTCATGTTTAGAAGGAAAAGGTAGACAGTCTCAGAGGAAAGTATGATGAAATGAGAATGTAGGAAGGAGAGACCATTGCTCAATAAAGCAATAGGCTAAAGGAATTTTGTTTCTTCTATCAAAGGAGCTGGTGGTCAACTCAAAGAAGATGAAGTGGTAAGTAAAATCTTGAGAACCCTTTTACCACCGTATGCTATTAGAGTCTCTTCTATACAAGAACTAAGATCTATCAATCCTACAAATGTGACTCTAGATTCTTTGATTGGAAAGCTTTCTGACTTTGAGTTAAGTAACTTTGATAATAGTATGCCTAGAATAGAATCTACATTGAAAGCTTCCCTAACCATTGGTTCATCAAAGAAAGGAAAGGAAGTCTCTGGCTGTTCTGAAGGAAATCATGACTATGATTCTATCTTGTTTCAGGAAAGAGAAAAAGAAGAGTTGGAAGCACTGGTAGCAAGGAGATTGTCTAGAGGAAAAGGAAAGTAAAAAGGTAAACTTCCCTTAAAATGTTTTTCATGTAATAAAATTGGTCATATTGCATCTCGATGTCCTAACAATGATAGGAATGAAAAGTTCAAGAAATTCAGGAACTTCAAAGAGAAGAGCAAGAAGTCATGTTACCTAGCAGAAGATGGGGTGACTGATGAAGAATCAGATGGAAGAGATGATGAAGAAGAGATATGTTTTTTTGTAGTCAAAGAAGAACCCTCAACTGGTGTAGATGGAGATAGTAAGGAGAAAACATTTATCTCAAGCATGAATTACAGTGGTGATTGGATAATAGAAAGTGGGTGTACACATCACATGACCGGTGACAAAAGAAAATTTATTTCAATGGAAGAATGTGATGGAGGTGCAGTCAAATTCGGTAATGGTTCTCCATGTGTGGTAAGAGGTAAAGGTTAAATAACACTTAATGATAACACTAATTGTGATGATGTTTATTGGGCTGACAGATTAAAGTATAACCTGTTAAGTGTTCCTCAACTCAATAACATGTTAGAGTAAAAAGGTATTTTATGTTCACTTATTAATTAAATCATTATTGATTTAATTGATTAAAGTCACCTTTTTACCTCTTGTTCACTTAAGCTAAACTTTAGGCATGCAATAATTAATTCCTTACTAATTATTCATGCAACCTAGGTTTCTCCACCATCTTGGTGTTCGATCTCCTTTATAAGGATTGATCCCTTTGTATTTTACATACTCTCTCTGAGTGAACATTTTGTCTTTCAGAATATTCTCGTCTCCAAGCTTCTCTTTTGTGACAGATTTTTTGCACGTAGTGGATTTTCGTGGTTGAATTCTATGAATTCTAACATGGTATCAGAGCCATGTTGCTGCAGCCTGTTCTTGAGTATTTGAAGGTTTTTGGAGCTTCGAGGGTTTCAACCTTTTTTCAAGCGTTTCTTGTGTGGATTTGAAGGAAATTTATTTTTCAGAGCACTTTGGGCAAAAATCGACATCACAGTTGAGTCCAGAAGACCCAAATCCCCCAAAATCCATATAAGGCACGACCATTTTTGTTAAAATTGCAATCTGAGGCAAAAAAAATTTGCCTACTCTGCCCTGGCACAGAAATCGAGAAAAAAAATAAAAAAAATATATAAAAAAATCAATTTTAATTGATTTTTTTGGGCTAAAAGAAAGCACCCACCATTTGAAACTGCCACGCCACCAAGTGGCCATTGCGGAGCAACTACAGAGTGCCTTGGCGGGTCCGCCCACCACCCACCGCCCATCGCCACTGCCACCAGTTGACTTCGGCGGGTCCGCCCACCGACCACCGCTGGATGCAAGCGAACCCGCCACCACCAACACCGCTCGGCGGGCTCTCAGCCCCCGCCGACCCCTCTGGCCTCCTGCGGTGGTCCTATCAATGACCGCGGGTTAAACCTTCAGCCCCCTACGCACTCCATATGCCCATGGGCCTGGTTCTTTCAAGCCCCAGGGGCTAAAACTTTATTCTTTGAGATTTTTTGACACACCTTGGCTTTTTTGGCTCTATCTGGAGCAAACGGAGGCCAATTTTTGACTTCCATATACCGTCAGAAAGATATTTCCAAAGCAAACGTCTTTCTGAAGGTTAGATTATCTCATTTTTCTGTCAGACTAGTTTTTTTCCAGTCAAAGAGGGGTCTTCTTTTCAGCACTTCCTGGCCTCTAAAATGAGCAAATGAACTCCATTTTTTGCTCACGAACAGGCGTCAGAAAGCTCTTGACGAGCCCGCTTCAGATCTGATCTCCTTTTGGGAAAAATTGACCAAGTATTTTACACATTTACTTTGTAGCCTTTCTTGCACTGTTTCTACTTCTAGCTTCTCAGTTGCACTGGGGTTTGGTTTCTCTCTCTATGGGGGGTGTTTTCTTTTTTGAGATATATTACAAAGAGAACTCCAAAAAAAAAAAAACACAAACCCTTCTGCATCTTCTGTCTAGTTCTGAAAGAAAACATATAATAAAGCAAGCTAAAGTACAACATGGCAGATTCAACATCAGTCGAGCTTCTCACTCCACACAATTATCATTTGTGGAAGTCCCGTATGACTAGGCTTCTCCAGTCACACAGGCTATGGTCTTGTTTGGATCTTATTCAGCCTATTTTGACTCATCCCTACGAGGTCATGCAACACAGAAATAAGATGGATGAGGCCATGGGTGTTCTCTCTTTGCATGTTTCAAATAGTCTGCTTTTTCACCTTGATAGTTGTGATACTCCTATTGCGATATTGCAGAAGTTCCAGACTCTCTTTGGCACCGTTAATGAGTTCCAGGTACTTCAAATCAAAGAAGAACTGACATTGATGGCTCCTGAGACATTTACCTCTATTCAGGATTTTTTAACGAAATTCAAATCTACGAGGTCTCTCTTACACGGTTGTGGCAAACATAAGACAGATACCGAATGTATTTATCTGATACTTTCCAAGCTTCGTGGTTCTTTTCAGATATTCTCTTCTACATTCCATGCTACCATGGATGCTTTGGGTCCGAGGTTTACCATGCCTACTTTTGATGTGTTTTGTGATCGCTTAACTCGTGAGCAGGCCAAGCTCTCTCAGCTTGATTCTCTTTGTAGATCACAAAACCAAGCCTTGGTTGCTCACCCATCTACAGAGATTCAGAAGCCTAGGCCAAAGAAGGAGTCAACAAGCAGTGAGAGTTCCTCCAAGCCACCTTCTAGATCTGATTCCAAACCATATCCCAAGTATGGGAAATCTTCGAAGTCTGGTGAGTCTTCCTCCAAGACTTCCAAATTCATCGGTGAGCCTTGCAGTTTTTGTGGCAAGGAAGGACATCCAATTTCTAGGTGTTGGAAATGCTTAGAGGCTTTAGAGGAAGCTATGCATCAGAGTCATATCTCCTCACCTCATTCATCTTCATCTTCCATGGGGAAGGGACACGCTCTTACTGCACGAGCTTTGTCTTCTGGCACCACTTGGATTATTGACTCTGGTGCCTCTCACCACATGTCTCACTCTTAGCAGCTAGTCACCGCACTTGCCCACAGTGATACTTCACATATTTTCATTGGTGACTCTACTCAGCTAGCAGTTATAGGATCTGGTACTATCTCATTCCCTGGAGGTTGTCTGCAGGATGTACTTCTTGTTCCTGACATTTCGACGCACCTCCTCTTAGTTTTTCATATTTTCCATTCTGGCTCTGGAAAGATAGTTGAGTTCTCCCCACATGATGTGGTTATTCGAGGCCTCCATGATCCTGATTTGATTGTGGCCACTGATAGTGTTATTCCTCAATCTCACCTATATAGTTTTGATGGCTTTGAGACTTCAGAGGCTTCTGGTGTCTCTCTTGTGGCACATGCAGATTCTGCGAGCAGACTTTGGCATGAGCATTTTGGCCATGTCAATTACAGATATTTATAGCGGATGAGTACACAGGCACTTGTGAGTGGGATTCCTTTGATTTCCTGTACTGAAGGTGTATGTCAAGGTTGTGCCCTTGGCAAACATCACAGGGATCCTTTTCCTAGAAGTCGTTCCACTCGTGCAAAGGCACCTTTGGATCTAGTACACAGTGATGTCATGTCTTTTCTGACTCCTTTTTCAGGAGCTCACTATGTGCTCACTTTCATTAATGACTTCTCCTGACGTACTTGGGTATATTTTCTCAAGTACAAATCTAATGTCTTTGATACCTTTTTTATTTTCAAGACATTTGTGGAGAAGCAATCTGGTCATTCTATCAGGAGGATATGCACCGACAATGGGGGGAGTATGTGAATCAGGCTTTCAAAGATTTTTGTACTGAGCATGGTTTACAACATCAGTTGATAGTTCCACACACCCCTCAGCAGAATGGTGTTGCTGAGAAAAAGAACTGAACTTTACAGGAGATGGAAAATTGTATGCTTCAGTCACGGACTATGCAGACTTTTTATTGGACTGAGGCAATCAATTGTGCCAACTACATTCAGAATCGGATGCCTCATAAGGCATTACAACATATGACTCCTAAGGAGGCTTGGTCTCAGATCAAGCATGATGTTTCCACATTTCGAGTCTTTGGTAGTGCGGCTTGGGAATTTATTCCAGATGCTCAACGGAGAGCCATGGAGAAGAAGAGTAGACCACTCATTTTTGTTGGCTACTGTGAGGATGTCAAGGCGTACAGGTTGGTTGATCATGATTCCAGAGAGGTCTTGTTTCAACGGGATGTCCAGTTTGATGAGCGCTATCATCTAATGGATTCTCCAGCACCAGCTTCTCCCTCACTATCTACTTTGTCTCTTACGGATCCTTTTTCTCTTGATGAAAATGATGATGATCCACCATCACCTCCACCTGCTCCGGTTATGCCCCAGTGGGCCCGTTCTATAGTAGATGCAGTAGGTTCCTTGGCTAGTGATCCCACCGATTGTCATTGTACTCGAGCTCAGACATCTGGTTCTAGCCTTCTGAGTCATGCCATTTTGGATGACCCTCAGAAGTTTTCAGAGGCGACAGGTCACATAGAGTGGGATGTTGCTATGGATGAGGAGTATTCTTCTTTGATGAAGAATCATACCTGGGATTTGTGTTCTTTTTCGAAAGGGAGAAAGTTGGTCCGGTGCAGGTGGTTGTACCATACCAAGTATGTTGTTGATGGTTCTATTGAAAAGTATAAGGCTCGTCTTGTTGCAAAGGGGTTTTCTCATGTGGAGGGTATTGATTACTTTGAGACCTTTGCTCCTATTGCCAAGATGAATTCTATTCGCCTTGTACTTTCACTTGCAGCTTCACAGGAATGGATAGTTTTTCAGATGGATGTGAAGAGTGCATTCTTGCATGGAGACCTCCAGGAGGAGATTTATATGGAGCAGCCCCCAGGGTTTATACAAGACTCTTCCTTACTTTGCAGGCTTCGACGTTCATTATATGGTCTCAAACAAGCCCCTCGGGCTTGGTATGAGAAGATAACTCTTTCTTTCTCTCTATACAGTATACATGTTGCCATTCCGACCACATAGTGTATCTTCAACGTTAGGGGATAGATATTGTCATACTTGTGCTCTACGTTGATGATCTTCTCATTACAGGTAGCTCATCCTCCATGATTCAGGGTATTCAACGAGCATTGATGGAGCAGTTTGAGATGACTGATCTCAGTCTTCTGCACTATTTCTTGGGCCTACAGATTATACAGTCTTCTGATGGGATTTCCCTCCTTAAGCAGAAGTATGCTCTTGATATGCTTCACAGATTTAATATGCTTGATTGCAAGCTTGCGCCTACACAATTTCAGTCAGGTGTTGTGTTATCCTTCACATGTCCTACACCTTCAGTGGATTCCACTTTGTACCAATAGTTGATTAGGGGCTTGTTATATTTGACACACACTCGTCCAAATATTTCCTTTGCAGTTGGACTTGTCTCTAGGTTCTCCCATGATCCTCATGAGAGCCATTGGCAAGCTGCCAAACATATTTTGTGGTAACTTCGGGGCACTACACATTATGGTATTCACTACACATCAGGTTCCCCACACATCATTGGCTTCACTGACTCCGATTGGGCTGGTGATGCTAATGATTGGAGGTCTACTTCTGCCTTGGTTCTGGTCCTATCACATGGTCATGCAAGAAGTAGACTGCTACTGCATTATCATCTACAGAGGCTGAGTACTGAGCAGCTGTGTTAGCGAGTCAGGAGATTTTATGGCTTCAACAGTCTATGACTGAGTTTGGGTTTCCTCCTGATAGTCCCACTATTCTTTGGTGTGACAATCAGAGTGCCATACACATTTCCCGTAACCCAATGGAGCATCAGTGCACCAAACACATTGAGATCCACATGCACTTCATCAGACAATTGATTCAGGATGGTGCTCTCATCTTAGAGTACATACCTACAGAGGATCAGGTTGCAGACATCTTCACTAAACCTTTGGCCTCTCCACGTTACCTCCAATTGCGTGCTATGCTACGGGTGAAGGAAGTTGTCCTTGGGGGGTCTCAGCGAGGAGAGGCCTTCCTTCCTTCATGTTTCTTTTCTGCTTCTTTTTGTTATCTCTTTTTGGAGTAGATTTTTTTCCCATGTGGTTTTCTCTATTTCTCCACTTTACAGAGATTTGGTTGTGATTGGGTACCTGATCAGGCCTTGTTGTCGGGACCCAAATTTACTGCTTTCAGTATTTGTTTCTAGGTTTTAGCTTCTCCCTAAGTTTATCTTAAGGGGGGTGTTAGAGTAAAAAGGTATTTTACGTTCACTTATTAGTTAAATCATTATTGATTTAATTGATTAAAGTCACCTTTTTACCTCTTGTTCACTTAAGCTAAACTTTAGGAATGCAATAATTAATTCCTTACTAATTATTCATGCAACCTAGGTTTCTCCACCATCTTGGTGTTCGATCTCCTTTATAACGATTGATCCCTTTGTATTTTACATACTCGCTCTGAATGAACATTTTGTCTTTCAGAACATTCTCATCTCCAAGCTTCTCTTTTGTGACAGGTTTTTTGCACGTAGCGGATCTTTGTGGTTGAATTCTATGAATTCTAACATAACAAAGGTTTCATATTGGAATTTAGTTATGGTGTTTGCAAGATCTTAGGAACATCTGGAGATTTTATTGCTACTGGTAAATAGACTTCTGATTGAACTCTACTAATAAACATTGTTTGTTTGCTAAAGTTGAAGATTGCTGGCTATGGCATAAAAGATTTTTTCATGTTAATTTTGATAATCTGGTAAAGGTCAGTAAGCAAAGATGTGTTAGGCATTTTCCTACTTTGGCTAAACCTAAAAGTGCTATGTGTAAGGAGTGTAAGTTGTGAAAGTTAACTAGCTCTAGCTTTACTTGTAAAGTCTATTCATCTTAGAATATTCTTGACCTTGTACACACTGAATTGTGTGGACCGATGAGAACAAAGAGTTATTATGGAGATAAATAATTTATCTTGTTTGTTGGAGATTACTCAAGAATGATGTATGTTATGTTCTTAAAGGATAAATCTGATGCAGTCTAAATGTTTAAGGTGTATAAAGCAAGAGTTGAAAAGGAAACAGGTAAAGCACTTAAGTATCTTAGATGTGATAGAGGAGGTGAGTTTACCTCACATGAGTTCACAACATTTTTTGAAGAACATGGAATCAAGAGACAAATGTCAGCACCTAGGACAACTCAGTAAAATGGAATTATAGAGAGAAGGAAAAGATCCATAATTGATTGTGCAACAACACTTTTGATACAAAAGGGAGTGGCTCAAATATTTTGGAGAGAAGTTGTAAGTACTATTGTTTATACTTTGAACCGGGTACAACTTAAGAAAGGTACAAACAAAACACCTTATGAGCTGTGGTATAGTCATACTCCTAGTGTCAGTTACTTCAAAAAAATTGGAAGCAACTGTTACATAAACAAGGATAATCAAAATGGTAAAAATTTGATTCTAAGAGTGATGAAGGGATATTTCTTGGCTATTCTACTAGAAATAAAGCTTATAAGTGTTTAAACGAGCGTACTAACAACATGGTTGAAACTACAAATGTTAGAATTGATAAATTTTATGAGAAAAATGAGGAAGATAGCGAGAAGGAATCAGAAGACTATGACAAGTTTGTTTATGTTCAACTGATGGAGCCAGATATAGTACCACAGGTGACTGAAGTGATGAATGATGCAAAACTAGTGAATGATGATGAAGGTAAACAAAGACTAGAACCAGTACTCCCAAGGTATATGAAACTTAATCATACACAAGATTAGATTATTGGAGATAAAAATGTTGGACTGATGACAAGAAGTAAGGTAAGAGAAAGTACTTGTCTGCTATCTAAATTAGAACCTAAAACTGTTAAAGATGCTTTGGAAAATAATTATTGGGTTATGGCTATGAAAGAAGAATTAAATAGAGAAGAATAATACTTGGACTTTAGTACCCAGACCTACTGACAAGAATGTTATAGGTACTAAATGGATTTTCAGGAATAAGATGAATGAGAAAGGAGAAGTGATCAGAAACAAACCAAGGCTAGTTTGCAAAAGGTATGCACAAGAAGAAGGACTAGATTATGGTGATACCTTTACACCTGTTGCTAGACTTGAAGGTGTAAGGATACTTTTGGCATATGCTTCTTATAAAGGTTTTAAGGTATATCAAATGGATGTAAACTCTGATTTTCTGAATGGTGTGTTAGAAGTAGAATTATACATTGAACAACTTGAAGGATTTGCAATTGATAAAGGTAAATACATGGTATATAAATTGCATAAAGCATTATATGGATTGAAGCAGCTCCAAGACTATGGTATGAAAGGTTACATGATATCTTATTCAGATTGGTTTCACAAGAACTAGTGACAATAGAAATGTCTATCTAAAATCTGAAAGTGAAGACATAACACTGATTGCTGAAATTTTTGTCTATGACATAATATTTGGTGGAATTGAAGCATTGAGAAAGTCATTTGCAGAAGAAATGAGGAACGAATTTGAGATGTCAAAGATTGGAGAAATCAAATTCTTTATTGGACTTCA
This sequence comes from Thuja plicata, assembly GCA_018584345.1. Taxonomy (NCBI): domain Eukaryota; kingdom Viridiplantae; phylum Streptophyta; class Pinopsida; order Cupressales; family Cupressaceae; genus Thuja; species Thuja plicata. Next base: position 1,688,731 of record MU223643.1, read on the forward strand.
ATTACAACCGATAAAGAAAGGGATATACATAAGTCAATCAAACTATGTGAAGGAGATTATGAAATTTTTTGGCATGGAAGACTCAAAACCAGTGGAACACCTATGGTCACAAGCTACAAATTATCTAAGGAGGATGAATCAAAAGAGGTAAATGAAACTCTATATAGATCCATGATCATTAAATTGCACTATGTTGTGCATAGTAGGACAGATATTGCACATGCTATTGGTATTGTTGCAAGGTTTTCATCAAACCCAAAGGACTCACATTTGGTTGCAGTAAAGAGGATCTTCAGATATCACAAAGGAACTAAAGATTATGGCTTATGGTATGTTAAGCATGTATATTTTTCTTTGAATGTGTTTACTGATGTAGATTGGGCAGGAAATGTTGATGATAGGAAGAGAACAAGTGTTGGAGCATTCTTTCTTTGTGAAAGATTAGTGTCCTGGACTAGTAAAAAGCATAATTGTATTTCTCAATCCACTGCAGGCAGAGTATGTTGTTGCTGCTCTTAACTATCAACAAGCGGTATCGATACAACATATTCTTAAGGAAATTCATGAGAAGGTCACAGAACCAATTGTTATCTATTGTGATAACATTAGTGCAATAAACATTTCTAAGAATCCAGTGATGCACTTGAAGACAAGGCACATTGCAATAAAATATCATTTTCAAAGAGAACAGGTACAAGAGGAGGTAAGGCTTGACTATGTGTCTACTTATTAACAAGTTGTTGATATATTCACCAAGTTGTTATCGAAAGATAACTTTGAGTATCTTAGAGGTAGATTAGGGGTTCTTCCCCTATCTGAAGTTAATTAGAGGATGTGTTGATTGCATCAGTTCATATGTGTTTATCAGACAATCAAATGTATGCATTGATGTAGTGGTGGACAACTCCATTGGGGAGAAGTCTTAAGTATGATGTTGTAATGGAGTGATAAGGAAAGAACATGCAAGGATCAACCAAGTGTACTCAAAGATACCTGAATGATTTGACAATTTGGCATTGTTGTCAAAGGGGGAGAATATGTATTTCATACAGGGGGAGAATATGTATTTCATTGACAAAAGGGGAGAATATGTATGCAAACAAGAGAAGAACATAAAAGATAAAGATCAAAGGGGAGTATATGAATATGATGAATCAATATGACAGAGTGAACAAATATATGATCAGAGGTACAGACAGAAGTGGAAATATTTTGCAGAAGTCAGTACAAACATTGTCATCAGAGAGACATTGTGTGGTCATGAAATCAACAACATGATATCAATCTGAATTCAGAAGTTAAGAGAAAATAAGAGTGTTGCCAAGGACACAACTTATGTGTTGTGTAGATAAGAGTGTTTCCATCAATGCCGAAGGGGGAGATTGTTAGCATAACTAATGCAGTGATGCTAAGTATTGCATTGATGAAGATTGGTACAGATTTAATGAAAGGTGAACCAATTATTTGGTTGTCATTGATGTAAACTAATTAACTTAGTGTTTTCAGTATGTTACCAGACATTGTGTAAGTGAATCCTAAGTTGCAGTATGTTTCTGAAGTTGCTAGTCTAATGGAAGTATATGTCATGTCTTGTGATGTTAACTTTGTCATCGCGACTCTTGATATGGAGAATTGAGTTGGTTAGGTTTGATTGAACTCAAACTGGGTAACTACTAAAACACTCAATGACTGACAGTAAATGATTTGAATGATCTCAAATCAGTAAAGTATTTGATGGAGCGGTCATAGGTATGATTCTCAACAATGTCATGATACTATGTTTGCGATCGCTACCCATATCATTGACCAATATAACTAGTTTATTTGATTTGAAGCTGTGTTAACAAAATGAATAGGTAAACAAGAAAAAGTTCTTGAATAGGCTATGAAGATTTGTAGATCGGTGAAGGAATTCGAAGTGGCAATAGGATCGGCGATGATTTTCATAAAGTGGTAAGATAGTTCAGTGATTTGTGGGACTTACTTGACATTACATTGCTCGAGGTATGCATTTGAGGTGGATTCTTCAAGAAGTTTCTTTTTGGTCAAACAAATTTTTGAAAATGGCTCAACTACCAAGATAGTATCTATGTGTAAGTCGATGCGGTTAGAGGAAAATATTTTATGAGTGGTTAGATACATTGTATCTTACCTAAGAAGATTTGGATCATTCATATCTCAGATCTAGGGTTTGTTTTAAGTCGGTGGATGTAAATCTATATAGTGAAAAAGTTGAAGAAGAACAAAGAGAGTTGATTGTGTATAGCAGAAGGATTTGGTGACAGAGCAAGTAAAGGAATCAAGTGTGATCATGCTATGGAAGAGTAGAGAGTATGAAGGTGAATTTCAGAGCTTAAAAGGGTCTAATTATGCAGAGGTAGTGCAAATTTCACAGATCGCTTTATCTATTGCTTTCTAACCATTGTAATAGTGAAATCCCTTGACAGTGTAGATCCTAACAGATCTTTGTTCTTAATCCTATAACAAGGTGGCATTCTAATTGAATGTTCTAAGTCCTCTAACAAGGCTTCTCCTAATAGGGCAAAGATCCTAACAGATCTAAGGAAAATCCCTTAATCGGGAAACACCTAACAATATTTTGTAAACCTTTAACAGGGTAAGCTCCTAACAAGGCGTATTTCAAAAGAGTACATATTTTGTGGGTATCATTTCACATTGTGGTTTTTTTCCATTTGGGTTTCCCCGAGATAAATATGGTGTTTACATTGTGTGGTTGATTACTTGTGGATGTATGCATTGAAAGTTTTACTTATGTTAGTTGATATTACATGTTTTGGTGCATAGAGTTTAAAGAAGTTGAATTAGGTGAATTTGTGGATTACTAATTCACCCATCCCCTCTCAGTAATTAGACTTGTATTAACAATTTATTTCTAGAGATATGAAATAGGTTGACCAGCTCCAATAACCCCCTTGACAAATTTAATTTCGCAAGCAAAATTTCAATAAATTTTGTAATATACAAATTTCACAAACCCAGAGAATATATTGGTTCAACATTATTATACTCTTCAAGTAATCTACATAAATGTGAATATTTGAATCCACCTCCACATTGACTAGAAAGAAATTACTCTATGAAGTCCATTATCTTTGGGGTTTTATTTTAGGGTTGAACAAAATTTTCAATTCTTGCAATAAGAAACATAAAAATGATTAAAGATATGATTAATTTAAAACTCCTTTTTGTACTTTCAAGTAACTTTTTGTTTTATTTCGCATCAAGTGACTCTAAGAGTATATAAGAAAACTTCCACAAGAGAGAATTAAAAAAATAACTACAAGAGAGAATGACAAGAATAACTTGTGTATGAACGATGATTGAGTGAATCAATTGAATATGAAATATACAATGTCTTGCTTATAAAGACAATGTATAATGTAGCATCAACAATGACACAAACATCAAATGCCTAATGCAAATATTAAGTACTTATGAAACTAAAAGTAAATGAGATGAACATGGCCACATTATAGCTAACTTTTATAATGCCAACTAGGATCTATATTATCATGTGAATAGGTGCCCACTAATGATTAGTTAGGTGCGTTATTTTATTCACACAAATACCCCCTTTAAATGCAACTTAGGGAGATGCAATTATTATGCAAATGATGTCAACTGTAAATATGGATCTTGGTTACTAGGTCATGTTAGATACCCATGCACAAATCATCTCTCACAAACAAACAAAGTAGAAAACCCATTGGAACAAAACACCTCTCCAAAAGAGAGAAAAGATACAATCAAGGATGGCATGGATGACTTAATGATACCTGCCAAGAACTACATCTATCATGAATAGATCCATCACAAACCCAATCAATTTCCCTCAATACAAAGGATGTCAAAAAAGACTATACAACACCTCCATAATGAGATAACTTGCCGCAAAGAAGCACTGTAAGTACTATGTGGAGTAAACTCGAGAACCCTCAATCTAAGCAACAAAGGACAAGATACATTTGTGCAGATAATCAAATAGAACAAGTCTTGTTGCAAAAGAACAATTGGAAAACTCTCAAATTGTCACCTCTGGATTTGATAAAGCAGCAATTGATTAAAAGATGATCTAGAATTGAAATGAAGTGCAATGATCCAAACGATAACTTCCCATGTGACATTATATCCAAGTAATGTTTCAAGATACATATGGGGCACAAATTGATATATGGTGTGCTTAGGGCTAAAAGTGTATCAACAATTTTGGCAAAAAGTTATGAGCTAAGAAGCCAAAAGAAAGATCTGACTTCAATAGGAAAGAAAAAGGCACAAAGCATTGAGCCCTCAATCTTCAATGAAACCATGCGATGTGTGAATAACGTATGATGCTTGGTGTATAAACCATTGCCCACTCAATAAACAAAAAAATGTGCAATGCCAAATAAATTTATATTTAAATAACAATGACTTAAAAAAAGTTTTATACTGACAAAAAAGTATCAGTAAATAAATTGCATGACGGAATTGCACCATCAATGCAAGAATAGTATCGTGCAATCGCAAAAAAATGATGCATGCAAGGTACAATAAGAAGCGAAAGACCACATATTATGCCAACATTGCATAATAAAGGGGAATATTCAAGTTTTTTACCCAAGAGGGGGGCAAGGAAAATTTATCTTTACTTGTCACGTGCAATCCATATAGTACAACATGTACTGCCAAGTACAAATATGTACAACCAAGAATAAGTCAAGAAACCTTTAATATCATCCAAAAAAAGCCTCAAATTATGATGATTTGATAGTTGATCCTCAATTTTTGGGCCTTCCAGACACAATCGCAATGTCAAGATTGACTAAAAGTGTCCCAAAATTTCAGCTATGACCCTTGGATATAGCAACTAAAACCCTACTTGAAACCCTTGTGGATCAGACAAAACATAACAAAATTTGTCACAATGAAAGGCAAATTTTTCTCTAACGACCTGGATTCAACCGTGAGGTCATACACCCATCGAATTCTTTAAGACGTGTAATAACTCTTAGATCTAGGAGTCTACAAACCTATAGCTTAAATACAATTTAGGAGTAGATAGGTGACTTTGAAAACCCCCCAAAATCCTTGTAGGGCCAAAATAACTTACGCAAGAGAGAATAACAAGAATAACTTGCATAATAAGGATGATTGATTGAATATAAGTTGAATATGAAATATACAATGAAATGTCTTGCTTATAAAGGCAATATATGTAGTATCAACAACTAATATGGCACAAGCATAAAATGCCTAAGAAACTAAAAGTAAATGAAGTAAACATGACTCTATTATAATGAAATTCTAGAATACCACTTAGTACATAAATTAAAATGTGGATAGGTCTCCACTAATGACTAATTAGGTACATAACCTTATTCACACTAACATTTTTAATTTTTAATTTATGTTTGGAATCCTAAAAATCCACTTTAAACTTAAATGACAACTTTCAATAAAAAAATTAACATAACTTATTTGAAAAATAAGAATTTAAGACAATCTAAATTTAATTAATTAAATTATTCCTTCTCTAAACCCCCAAATTGACCTATAAAAATAAAATAGACTAAAGTGTTCCCTCCAAACACGTCTCAAAGGAAGAGACAATACATAAAAATCTTCAAGTGAGCTGCTTTTCATTTCAAAAGGGATTATTGTTCTCAAAGAGGGTTGGATGGACCATCTTGAACTAATTGGATCAAGACGTACGTTTTGGTGGTTTCTTGGATCTTGGAATGAAGATTGGATTGATTATCGAATTCACTCCAAAGGATTAAGTTGGTTCTAACTAATTCCACAAATATTATATTGACTTCTCAAAACGCTAACATCTTCTCAGGGTAGAATCATATTGACTTCCGAAAATGCTAACATCTTCAGGGCTACCCTGGAGAGACTTTGTAGGGGGGTGCATATGCACAGTCATGTTGATAATTGTCATGCATTATCAAGTCTGATCCATGAGGCTCTCTCAAAATGCAAGAGAACTAAAAATAGAAAATTTGAAATTAATTGTTTTCTAGTTAATGCGTGGTTTGATAAGGAATGAAAGATGGTCAAGAAAAATCTACGAGAGTCAAATAAAACAAACCTTGACATTAAGGCTTATAAACAGATCCTAAAGAAGAACACTGATTTTATGTTCACAAGGAGAGAGGAGCTAATTTCCCTAAGTAGAAATAACCCCAAACTTTTTTGGAAAGAACTCCAACCAAGGAAGAAACAAACTGAAAATAATATTACAGCCACTCAGTGGTTCAATTATGCTAGGAAACTCTATGAACAGGAAGGTGGAGTGGACCGGCCACCCTTGGTCAACAATACTACAACACTTTTCACCGTGCAAGAGATAGAGATGGGTAATAAGAAATTGGGTGCGGGTAAAGCAAAAGATCTAGTTGAGCTTCAAGCAGAGTATCTCAAGTGGGGTATGAAAACCATTGCACCACACATTACAGAAATCTTCTACAATATCAACCAAGAGGGGTTTCCTAAAGATTGGACAATTAGCCTTGCAACACCACTTTTTAAGAGTGGTGATGTCAACAACCCCTCCAACTACAGGACTATAATGATCAATCCTCTCTTTGCAAAACTTTTTGGCAACATGATAGAAACTAGGATCAGCAAATGGGCGGAAGAAAACCATAAACATGCAAAAGGGCAAGCTGGTTTTAGGCCAAAGCTCTCAACGGTTGATCACTCTGTCACTCTGAGGCACATTATCGAAAAAAGGTGGGATAAAAAGGAGATTTTTCGTTGTTCTGTTGACTTTAAAAAGGCTTTTGACACTGTCCGTAGGGACAAGCTTTGGCTCAGGATGGAAGAACTGGGGATTCCTACACATCTCAGGGCAGTTGGTCATAGGATGTATGAAGAGGTGAAAGTCAAAATCAGGACATCAGCTGGCATTTCAGAATGTTTTAGGAGTGATATATGGGTCAAACAAGGGTGTCCTTTATCTCCTACTTTGTTTAGCTTATATATAGGTAAACTTTAAGAATGGTTAAACATGCAAAATGGCGAGGGTATCCAATTAGGCGAATTTGTAATAAAGTTGTTCTTATACACAGACGATCTCATTTTGATTGCCAAATCTGCCTGTGGGTTGCAAGAACATTTATTTTCTCTTGAGCGCTTTTGTAGTATGGTGGGGATGCAGGTCAATATCAGCAAGACTAAAGTTATGGTTTTCTCTCACAATAAAAAGCAGCATCAACATGAGTTTTATTTTGGTGGCAACGTTCTTGGGGAAGTTGTGGAGTATAAATATCTCAGCATTGTTTTCAACAAACATCTAAGTTGGGCAGGTTGCAAAAATACATGGACATTAGGTGGATGGAAGGCATATTATGCTCTTCAAAACAAGTGTCGTGAAGCGGAGGTTTGGGATTGGAAAACTATTCAAACATTGCTTGGTCTTCTTGTGTTGCCAGTAGTTCTATATGGGTGTGAATTATGGGCCAACAACACTTCAGTAGCACAATGGAAGCAAATCGAAGGAATCCAAAAGCGTTTGATCACAAGCAAATTTAAAATTAAAAGCACCGTCCCATATGATATCATGCAAAGCGAAATGGGGGCTGCCCCTATCGAGGCACTTGTTATGGCTCGCCTAATAAGCTATCTAAAAAGAATTGAAAACATAGAAGGAGATAGATGGCCTAACGTTATCTTCAATGATACATTGTGCAAATGAAAAAAGACGTGAATGCAACAAAACATCAAGTGGATGAGGAAATGGAATATCTAATTCAATATGTGCCCCACAAATAACAAAGAAATAAAGGTCTTTGTTATGGAGAAATTTTACAAGAGAAATTGAAGAAATGAGATTGGAAGGAAGAAAATATATTATATTAATGAGTTCAACCCCGCATGTAATCAACTCCAAAAAGCGTACATAGGCGCCAACATTTCTTGGAGAGCTAAAATTCTTATTGCCCAACTAAGAACCAACTCTCATTAACTCCACTGTGAGACCAAGCGTTGGAAGAGGCCAAAGGAGGCTTGGGAAGAGAGAATTTGCAAGTTTTGTAATTCTGGGAAAGTGGAAACCGAACATCATTTTATTTTAGAATGTGAAGCCTACAAGAACAACAGGGATAAATTTGCGGATACTATATCAGATAGCTTTTGGAATAACCCATTCAATGAGGAGTACATTGAGAAATTAGGTGGGCTCATCATCAACTTGCACAAGAAACGAACCGAGTTACTGAAGTCAGCCTAGGTTGCCTTGCTGTCCCATAGGCTATGTTTAGCCTCGTGGACGTAAATTTTTTATCTATCTATCTTCTTTATAGTAAGATTTTTAATATATTAATACATTTTAATATGTCGTTGTTGAGTATATCTTGCAATGGTTGTCCCAAGGTAAATAGTGTTGAAGATGCCATTAAAATTCCGAGTTACTGCATTTTTTTTATTTAATTGTTTAGGCATATAAAGTGTGGGATTGCATCACATGCCGGTTTATATTATATAAATAATAAAATTAAAAATTAACGTTTCACTAAAGTAAGGTTGACTGATGCTAATTTCCAACCAGAAAACCTTGCAACCCGAGAGACAGACTAGCTGTCAAATGGAGTCTAAAGTTAAACAGAGATTTAGAACCAGAGCTTGGAAAGCTAAAACTAGAAAACAAGCCCTTGCTCTCAAATTAATCTTCCTATCATCTATCAACTCCATTACACTGTCAACCATTCCCACATGCGCATTGTATGTTGTGGCAATGAGATCCATCCTCAAATTCACAAACCCAATCTATGACCAAAAGGATAACTTACAGGAAACAAAACAGATGCAGCAAATTTTGGAGAAGCAAGTACTATGGGGGACCTCTTTGCTGCCACCTCCCTCTTGCCAGTCATTTAGACATGGAGGGTTCTTCCACCTTCACTGCCACCTTATACACGCCATTGCTAATTGAATCAAATGAACACAGCCAGCTAGACAAATTATCACTCCCCACCTCAACCAAAACGGAGTTAATGACTTGGTTAGCCGAGAAATTTCACTGAGCTCTTCTCAAGCTGTGATTTGAAGAAAATCAATCCAAACACTAATAGAGGAGAGCTAAATATTGCATATTTTCAGTTTTCGAGCTAGTAGGATTTTTTCTACCAAAAATACAGGAACATTGAATCCCCTTCTATAAGCAAATTCTTGTCACCAAAATGATGATGATGGGAAAACCTCAAACTCATTAAAAGTGCATTAGCTCTCCTATGGGAAGCTTCAAGGATGCACCAAAAATAAAACTTCCCTTCAGATATCATATAATGCAGTCAACTCCAAAATGACCTGAATTTCCAAAAGAAGCTCCATCTAAATTTAGTTTCAAAAGACCTGTGAGAGTTCATTTGCTTTACTCCATAGAGATTATTAAACCCGTTAAGCATTGAAGTAGTGCAAGTTTTCTTCCAAACTAGTGGCAAGGAAAACAAGCCGTGTAATGCCTGCTCTAAGAAGCCCATTATTAGACTCCATCTGACAGGGCATCATTCTCATGTTCAACTATAAAGATGGTACAAATATGACAGCTAATACTGCTCTTTAAAAGTAACTCTGAGGGATCCACCTAAAGTGGTGAAGTTATTCAATCCTTTCCTTGGTGTTAGTCTCTTTGAGAAGCTCCCACCATTATAAAAATAATAGAAGTTGAAATGGAATGCCATTCATATGATTCTGTCCTCTCATACTGTATATCAGCCAGGCACAACCTGCTGAAATAAGACATCAGGGAATGAGATGCTAGATTTACAAACCATAACAAATTCAGTGTCTTCAAGCAGACTGAACTTTACATGAATCCACCACTTGCATAAAATCCATGTGATTGCATAATGCGAGACAAGGGATAGTAATGATTTTCCCTCAGCTGAATTCGTGAAATCAGAAAGGTATTAGCAAACATTGAACGAACCGAAGATATTTCTGAAAATTACAGGTTAAGACAATTACATGGAAATTGAAACAAAGTGTAAATCAGTACATTTATGGTTCTTTACAAGAACAGAAAAGAAACAGCCATTTCCTTAAAATATATAATTGAGCTCTCATTCTAATCTAACTCCTTGAATTCATTCCTATGTCACATTATTGTACAAAATTTGCTTTATCAAATGCTTATATTTTACAGTGTACAATTGGTACAGGAGGCTAGCTCTTTAGTGGCCAACATGGAAAGAATCTGAAAGCTTTTCAAAGTTTGAAGCTGCAGATGAATGCATCCAAGGTTGGCAAAGGCTGACAAAGGAACTGGAAGCATCGACCCCCTTGCTTCCATAAATGGCAGACTTGAGGACATTGCAATGCATGACAACTGTATCGTATATAGCTTTTGAGAAATCTTCCTTTACCTGAAACAAGAAATCAAAAAAATCTTCAGTATCACTAAGGTTTATTAATAGCTAGCAAATACAGTTTTAAACATACACCAAGCATAAAATATCAAAACAAAATATAAAGCTTGAAATAAGTTGATTTGCACATTTCTCTTTACATCATAAATAGGTAGACAATTTGCTTTCAACGGTGTATGAACTATGAAGTGTATGCATAATTCATTCTAACCTCCAAAGAAATGGAAATCCTCTGAATATATTTGACAGAATGTTTTTAATTTTATTTTTATTTTTTATATGACTATTCCGTGTCATTGTCGTTTGTGAAATATGTGTTGCCCCACTTTTCATCCTGTACCCATGCTGTCAAAGTGGAGGATTTTGAAGTCATTGTCAGGTCTAGTCTTGTTTGAGTCTAGGTCTAGGTCTTCCTTGGGTAGGAAGTTCTTGCCGGGTTTCCCTGCCACTGCCTTTCCTTCTTTAAGCCGGACGGGTTATCTAAAAGTCTTTTCATTTTGGGTAGGTTATAGATCCCAACCCGGCAAGGATAATGTGTTCTTATTGATGATCTTTTTCAAGCAGAAGAATGATTGGGAATCATAATTTTCAGGCATTCATAAGAAATCAGAGAAGATTCTTCATATAGATGATGCAGTGACAGAGCTGTGATTGTAGATGTGAGGAGTTATTCTTGATATCCTT
>MU223643.1:1722575-1732935 GCA_018584345.1 Thuja plicata
TGTTCCGAAAAGGAACTACTTATTTACAACAAATAACTTGAAAGTTGAAATAGAAATTATTTAATATTAATTAATTTGTTCATTAATATTAAATAATTAAATTCCCTTATTATTTAAATAGTCAATTTAATGACTGTTTGGGGACATGACAATAATTCATAAAATAAAGAAAACCTGCTGCATCTCGCCTTTGCTGTTTACTAGCCGCGGCAGACTGAAGGAAGAACAACGACTATTGAAGCCTCACACAAGAAGGAAGAGGTGCTGGCCAGCATGATAGTCTGCTGCATAGGATGTGATGCAGCCGCTACCCCTGGTTCCCAAACGCTACAACAGCCATGCTACTCATCCGCAGTGAGTCCAGAATATAGACCAGTCGCCTTCAATGTTGATCAACACCACGTGGGATATAAATCGCGAGTACAGTCCCACAACTCTCAGTGCCAAGGCATTGAAGAATTAACAACTCTTTTACAGACATTCGATTCCAAACCCTTGTCCTCTTCATCACCACTTTGGTATCCAAATTTTATCAGATTGCATTAGACAATAATGTCTAGCTTCAGAATTAATTCCCTCCTCCAATCACAGGCGAACAGTATGAAGGAAGTGTATTTGGTCATACTTCAGCAACCAATTGAGGAAATGGTTCCAGAAGAATCAGTCTTCCAGATGATAAATCAATTCAGTATCAAACCCTTATACCTCAGCAAGGGATTTGATTTACAAATCAGAACTTCTCAAAGAAAACAAACAAAATATAATATAATCAATCGATATCCAACTCCAAGAATGAGCCCATATTTATAATCCCTTCTGTAGCCAAAGTTTCCAAAAAGGATGCATCAGTTAACCACTCTTTGAAATAACAACTTCTAAGTTATTATAATAATAAGGTATTATTATAATAATGTAGCTTTATTATTAATTAATAACATAAAGATATTAATTAATAATGATTAACTCATAAATATGAACTCCTGCAATAAATCCCGCGTTCACTGCTGGAAAAGACTGATCGATATGGCCATCCACTGCACTGCCAAAAATAGCAACTGCTAAAAATAGACTTACTATTAATAGTAAGTCCCCAGTGAAGGAAACTGCACACTGAATACTAGTCTGAAGCACTGACCACTGTCCATACCGCCCTGCCAGGAATAGAAACTGACCAATTAACTTACTAAACATAGTAAGTCAAGACTTACTAAAAATAGCAAGTCTGCCAACTGGGACCCTCAAAACCAGGCATCAACTCACGAGGGCCGCGATGATGAGCTGACCAAGCCCTGCCAATACCTACTAAAAATGGGGTCATCACAAGTACGCTTGAGAAGTTGATAAGGGGACCCAGCTGCCAATATACTTGATAATCATTTACACTTTTTAAGTCCAATAAATAAAGTGCTATCCATTTGTTTGACAGATTGCCTAAAAGGAGGTTGCATGCAATTATTTGACAAAAATGTCCATGAATTATTGAACGTCTACAAATGTTTGTGAAAATGTCCATTAGCATTGAATATAGTTGCAGCTGATTCTAGTCCATTAACACAATCATTCTTAATTGGCACGATGTTCCCTAACTGTTAGACAAAATGTCCTTGAACTTACATTGAGAAATATACAAGTTTATTGCAGAATAATGAGTGACACATTACAATAATATCAGTGTGCACATGATTGTTTATGATAATTGCAAATATTCAAGAATATTTCAGTGCAGGTACTACACGGCTATACTGGAAACATGTATTCATACCAACAATGTTAAGGTTGTAACTAATGATTCATAGTGTGGAGCAGAGCAGAAAGTTTCAGGTGATTATCCATGTGGGGGTCTCATATTTGGTATTATTTTCATATGATGATGTCATGTATGCTCGAAATATGATTGCATGACTTTTGGAATTCAACAAGCTGGTTGAACAGTAAGGTAGGTAGTATTGCCATGAGTACGTTTTTGTCTACCAGTTTGTGTGAACATGCAAGGTTACTTCTATATTAGTTGTTAAAAAGATTCTGCAAGTACTGTAGACTGTTAACACACAGTTTTCGGCATCCCAATTTATTGGACATCGGCAATAATGGTTATCCCAATTTATAATATTCTAATGTCATCCCAACATTTGGTATCACACTACAAGGGTGTTGTTTGGGTGGTTACCACTTCGATGGAATGCAAACCCTAGTATGTGCAGTAGTAAACCCTAATAGTCGTCAGTTCGCTGCAATTTGTATATTACTGGAAAGGAAGCAGAAATTTGAGAGATTCTATGAGAAAATATAATAATACTAAATCTATGGCTAGCATGTAAAGATCTGAAATTGACATATTCAATGGTCAGAAATTTAAATTATGGAAGTTGCAGATGGAGGATAGTCTAGTAGAAAAAAACAATGAACTATGGTATTGTCTTTGGCCAAATCCTTAGGTATGTCTAATGAAGAGTGGGGAGAATTAGATAAGAAAGCTAACAGTACAATATGGTAATGTCTATTAGATTCTGTGTCATGTCCTCGTCAATAAGTAGGGTCACAGCCACCTAAAAACCCAAGTGATGGGGCCGACTTTATTATCCAAATAATAATGAAATTATTATTACATTGCTGGCTGACTCCTTGGAGACAAGTTCCTTTTCTTGTAGGTCAACTAAGCCATGATTGTCAATGTATTTATAATATTCTAATTTACATGTAAGGCTGACCCCCTCCTATTGTAGCACATTCCTTGGTAGAGATGTCTCTCTCCATATGGTCGCCCCTCTTGGAGACTTTAGAATAAAATTATTAATGGCAAAGGTCGCCAGCTTCTTGGGAAAGATTGCCTTCCTTCAAGAAAAGGTACAATGTGGTATATAAGAAAGAGGAGTTGGAGATAAAGAAGGGGGAAAGGAATACAAGGTAAATCATTTGAATAAGAGCAGATTTAGAGCAGAAATATATGTGAAAGATCTGCAATCAGATTAGAAAAGGATGAAGTAGAAATGAGGATTAAGAAAATCTGATTCTTAGTATAAAGCAAGAAATAGAGATCCAATTTGAATACAATGCAGACCACCAACTGAAGGAAAGGCATCGATTAGATAAGAGATTATAAGATCTGAACAGAATCAAGAAAAAGAAGGAATTTACATTTTAAAAATAATTGATATGCAATAGGGATAAGTCTATTGTTTATTATGGAATCTCCTATGAAGTCTTTAATTTACTTATTATTGAATTACATTGCCATTTCATCAAGGATTTAGGATTAGTAATTATTCCTTGGATTTTAATAAAGCAATCATATTTAGAAATGGGCAAGGAAACATAAGAGGGAGATGCAGGAGTATGGGTTCCCTCAATTAAGTAGACACCCATTGAGTTGGTTGTTTGTGTGTCACGGGGTCGGATTGAGTTGGTTGTTCACCGCTCTTGGGCTTAATTGTGGAGGATAGTCTCCCGGCATCCTATGGTGCTTGTCCCCTCAAGTTTCTAAAATAATTGAAGCTGTAGTGCACATGTTTATAGTAGGAAACTTCATTATCATTTGTTTGATGTGAACTGATTATGTTTCCTGAATTCAATTACTATTGTGTAATATAGTGAGAGAATACTCTTGTAAATAAATTGTATTTTTGGATTTGTTATTATTTGGGCCAAATTAGGTATACCCCTAAAGGGGATAATATGCTGTGTTAATGAATGTATCTAGGCAATGAACGATAGAATAATTATGGAAGAAGCTAGGTACATTATGTAAGTCCAATAGTCTAGTTAATTAACTTTTTTGTGAAATAGTTATATTCTTTAAAACAGAGGGAGACTATGTAACTAATCACTTGAATAGCTTTAAAGTTTAGTGTGACAATAAGTCAACTTGTGTTAATAGGAGTCAAGATGGATGAAGAGAACAAATGCATTGTGTTACTTTGTTTCTAACTAGATTCGTAAGACAACTTTGTAATGTCTATAAGCAATAACTATTCAACAATTAAATTGGAAAATATTATTGGCATTTTGTTTAGTGAAGAAATTTGGAAAAGATTCATGGATCGTAAATTATCTAATGCCCCTGTTGTAAGAGGCAAGTCAAAGGAGAAGAAAGGTAAGAAGACAGGAAATAAAAAGCCTAAACGGAAAGATTGGTCTTAATCTTCGGGTAAGTCAAAAGTAAAATGTCAGAAATGTGGCAAGAAGGGTCACATTAATGTGTAAGTAAAAAAAGGATGAATCCTCTGATCAGTCATCTAACATTGATGAGTATAGTAATAATGCTTTTGAGTCTAATAATGTTGTTGGTGATGATTCCTAGTTTATTGACTTAGGTGCTTCTTTTCATTTGACACCTCACAAGGAGTGGTACTTGAAGTATACCAAGAAAGAAGGACAAGTGCTTCTCATTGATAATAGTTCTTTGAAAATTATTCATTGCAAAGAGATTAGAATTGTTTTAATGCACAATAGAGTACAAACATTCTCAAATGTACTACAAATACCAAGATTAGCAAGAAACCTAATGTCTATGTCTAAAATGGTTGATTCAAGAAAACATTTCGCCTTTAATGGAAAAGAGTATAGATTAGCCAAAGGTAATTTGGTGCTTGCGAAAGGGAGGTTGTGCTAATGCCACTACATCTCAATTAGGGCTATTGTGGCATCTTTGGTTCGCTTATTTTAGTGAAATCGCTTAAAAGCCTTGGTAAGGATATGGTAGGTCTTGTAGATTGTTCTATTAGCATTGACTTATGTGAGCATCGTGTGTTTGGTGTAGGGTATTACCTAGCTAGTTCTACTATTAGATCTGTTTAACATCATATTGAAGAGACTCAGTTATACTGCGAGGGGAAGGGGTGTGGATGGGGGTGAATATGTATAACAACTAACTTTTACATTTCAGACCTTCATTAATCACAATTGCAATACTTCAAAAACTTAATCATCCAAAGCGGTAACACATATGCAAGATCTAGCGATTAGTAATGCATGAGGAACACACGATGTACTAGAAACTTTTTACAATCTTTGTAGACACCAACCCACTAGAGACACCAATCCCCAAAACTGAGCACCAACCCAATGAAAGGCACCAACCTCTTTCAATGAGAGGCACCAACATCTAATAACATAAACAAGTCTTCTTCAAAATACTGTTTCTTCAAAATCTGCTATAGATCTGCCTTAACACTCTCTCTAAACTGTGCTCTAAACATCTGCAATATTTCTGCTCAAGTCTTGAAATAATTCACCTTAAGCTATCTTTGTCAATAATAAATGGGCCAGGTATGACTGGGAAGAGGCGGTGATGAGGAACGTATCCCATTTGTGATCTAGCTAGGGCACCCGTGCCCTAGCCGTGATCAATATCTGCCTACCTGATCTAGTGTTCGGTGGGTTGTTGTGGGCTATTGGAATGGTTTGTGGGTGGGATGGGTTTGTGATTCCGAGGTGTGATGGCTTTGTTAAGCTGGTGCATTGAAAGTTTGTGAATGTTCTGGTAATTGGTAGTTGTGGTGCTCGGCATTTGGCACGATAGTATCGTGTCTTCAAAATAAGCAAAGAAGGTTTTTCCCTCTTGTGTCTCTTTTGTGGAACTCTTTTCCCTCATATTTTTTGCTTTTTCTCGAACTTGGTGTGGGATCTTCGAGACTACTTTCTTCTTGTTTGCATCTCGAGCCATGAGAGGAGGTTCTTCTAGAGGGATAAGCATGCCTTTTAAGGATACAGTCACTGGAAGTAGTCCTTTTCTTATGCATGAGAACACTATTTTCGAGGTGAATAGTGTTGGCATGGGAGATCATTTTTCTCAAACTAGGGGCTTTAAGCCTTCAAAGATAAACAAATGCCTTGCAAAGAGCAATAATAGGCATGCCCTTGTGATTCAGCCTGATGTTGTCGAGGAAGATATCTATTATTTGTCTAGTCATGCTTTGATCTACAAATTTATGGGAATTCAGGTGCCCTTTCCCTTTTTGGAGTCGTGGGCTCGTTGCACATGGAATCCAAAAGGGGAAATGGAAGTGATGTTGGCTGCCACTAGTTATTTCCTATTGGTTTTTTCATGAATGTCAGACAAAAGTAAGGCATTTGAAGTAGGGCTCTATTTCTACAATCAAGTTGGTCTCCTCATCAAACCATGGCATATTGGTTTCAACCCTACAGAAGAGCTTCCATCATGGGTTCCAATTAGGATGAGGCTTTCATGGTTTCCATTGGAGTTCTAAAGAAGCGATATTTTCAATCTTGTAGCAGCACAACTTCGCAAGTCAGTGGGTCCTTCGCAACAAACTATGGATAAAAAGGTAATCGACTATGCCCATGTTTGTGCTGAAATTGATTTGAATAAACCTTTACTTGATTCCATGGAAATTCGGGTGGGGACGAGTTCATTGATTCAAAAGCTTGAACATGAAACTTTGCCATTTCGTTGTCATGAATATGGGCATTTGCAGCATGTGTCCTAAATCAAAACTTGTAGGGGCTTCTAAACTTGAACCGGCTAGTTCACTTCTGAAACAGGATTAAGGAAAGCCCCCTATCATGGAAGATAAGGAAGGCTTCATTCCAGTTAGAACCCAAAATACAAAAAGAGGTCAAAAGAGAACTCTAAATGTCAGACAATCTAATGAGATATTTAACAAGTTTGATGCTTTGGATGATCTAGATCAGTTTGATGGGACTATTGCAAATCTACCCATTGGCCAAGAACTTTTCGTGATAGGTGATCTAGATGGTGATAAGAACAATATTATGCAGAATAGATCTTAGATGGACGGTTGAGAGATGCAAATGGACACTAATATTCCCTTGGGTACCACAGGAGAGGTAGAGACAAATAGTGTTAATATTTTCCAGATTTAACAAGGAATGTACAAACTATAGAGGTCTTTAAAACACTAAGCACAAGATATAGAATAATAAACACAAGAAAGGCGAGATGTTGCCCGGATTTGGAGACCTTATGATGCCTTCAAATCTGCCCTCAAAATCTTGTTCCTTCGTTACCTTTAATCTGTCATTTGAATCTGATTTGGCACTCAAATCTGAATGAAAGCAAATACCTAGATTGGCTTCGATCTGCACTATAAGAGTTGTCCAATCTACCCTATATACAGTCCTTTAGGTACATCCGATCTGCACTAATGATGACAGATATTATATCACATATGCAATGTATTGCAAGTCCTTGCAATATATTGCATCAATGTATGACAATTGTTGATCCTAATATACATCACGTATATACATCGCTGATATTATGTAGATCTGGATCAGAATACCAAATCAATTCACAATAGTCAAAACTTCCTTTCCAATTGATATCGGATATATCTTGTGTCAAAAGGATGCTAATCATAAGCTCGCACTTATTTGCCAAGTCTGCTCGCATCATGAGCTCGCACTAAATCTGCTCATCGATCTCCATGGGTGATGTGGATCATGCTCCAAGATCACACAAGTATAATTCGCTCAGCACTTTAATTCGCTCTTCACAAAACAATATGGATTCGCTCCAGCACAATTCGCTCAATGCATTCACTTAATGAATTCGCTCCACCACTTTGCCAAATTCGCTCAAAGCTATACTTGACCAATTCGCACATGAGATAAGAAATTTGTTCCTTGAAGGGAGAAAATCATGTTATGTTTTTGATGATCTTTCACTCAAGGATCGAACTTCTTATATATGAGTATGATTTGTAAATTCAACCACCTCAAGGGTTGCCAACTTGGGCCCTCACAAGTAATAATAAATATCCTTATTATTTACTCATATAAAGAATATCTTATAAACAATGAATAATAAATATCACCCATAATTATTATTATTATTTATAAATCGAATTATAATAAATATTTCCAATATATTTATTATTATTTCCTCTTTCTCCAAAATGGTCGATCTTTGTCGTAAAGGCCATAAGATCAACAAATACTTGTAATGAAATGAAAGATGGTCCATGCCCACCTATTCTATGACTAATGGGGGAAAAGAGTAATAGGAAAATTGCAAAAGCTAGTGAACCCCGACCCCCTATTTTTTGAATTCATCAAAAAGCTTTAAAAAAAGGTGCACCTGAGAAGCCTTCAAAGGTGGGTAGGAAGAAAGATAAAGAAAAGGTGAAGCTAGTGACTCCCATTTTTCTCCATCTTAGAAATAATTGTTCTTTCATGGAATGTAAGGGGTTGAATAGCATCCCCAGTCAAAAGGCTATTCAAGAGTTGATTGGTTCTCATTCTCCTAATGTGGTCTTTATATAGGAGACTAAGTTGTTCGTTGATGGTATGCTAAACAAGGTGGAGAGAGTTTGGACTCGAAGTCATTGTCAATGTATTGGGGCTTAGGGCAGTTCTTGGGTATGGTTTTACCTATGGGATCCGTGGAAACTTGTCCCACTTTGGTGGATTTCTAGTAGATCCTCAATCTCTTTGGTGGCTACAAGATGTGATTCAGGTGAGAATATTCCTTTTACTAGTGTTTATGATACAGCTGATCTTGTTGGAATATCCTTGCTTTGTTCACATATAAGACATGTTTGCTCCCTTGCTCCCCTCTTCCTATGGATTTCGGTAGTGGATTTTAGTAGGGGATTTTAATGCAATATCAAGTCTAGATGAGAAGAGGGGAGTAATATCAGACTTGATCCTTCAGCAAGTCTTCTGAGGAGCGATATTGAGTTTCTCAAGGTGGTGGATGTTAAAGATTGTTTACTTGGAATAATACATGTGTAGCGGAGGCAATAGCTGAGAAATTAGATAGATTTTTGGTCTGTTGCTACTGGATGCGTAACCACTGGGCTACTAGTTCATAGATCTTAGATTGGAGATGATCTGACCATTGGCTAATCAAGTTTTCTACTACTCAATTCCGAGTGTCAAAGAATCCTTCTTTTAGGTTTCAAACTATGTGGCTTCGAGACCCTTCTCTTCATGAC
Source organism: Thuja plicata (assembly GCA_018584345.1). Classification (NCBI taxonomy): domain Eukaryota; kingdom Viridiplantae; phylum Streptophyta; class Pinopsida; order Cupressales; family Cupressaceae; genus Thuja; species Thuja plicata. The sequence goes on from MU223643.1 coordinate 1,731,494, forward strand.
TTTATGCTAGATTGGTGGAATTCAGGGAAACTTGCATTTGGTACTGGAATGTATTACTTTGTCAATCAATTGCAATACATAAAGTATAAGCTTAAAAGGTGGAATACAACATGTATTGGTAATATTTTCTTGGCAAAAAGGATTGCTCAGACTCGGGTTGATATCATCATTCGCAAAATAAAAGGCCAAGGTTTATTAGAGGATTTATACAGATAAGATCCTGCTGCAATAAAGGAACTGGAGGAATGGGAAATCTAGAAAGAGATTTATTGGAAGCAAAAGACACGCATTGATTGGCTTCAAGAAGGCGATGAAAACTAATTTTTTTCACAATACTGTGAAAGATAGAAGACAAGGGAATTCTATTACTTCTCTCATTTCTTTGGAGGGGGTTCTTCAATCTTCCTACAGGGAGATTGCTCAAGAAGCCACTAGATTTTTTGTGGACATGTTCACTAAGTACTCTACTCCTACCAGTGTGGAGGAAAGGCTTGTACTAGATTGTATCCCTTTTATAGTTACCAGTGAAATGAATGAGTCTCTTTGTAGACCTATTTCTTTATCTGAGATTGAAATAGTGGTTTTTGGCATGAAGACGGGTAAAGCTCGTGGGTTCCCTATTGAGTTTTATCAAGAATTTTCGGAAATAATTAAATTAGATCTCCTGGAAGTGGCGTAGGAGTCTTATAAAAAACACAGTTGCTCAGGGCCATGAATGCTACCTTGCTTGCTCGCGTACCTAAGAAGGAGCTAATTCTCTTAATTCCTTTCGCCCTATAGCCTCGTGTAATGTGTGTTATAAAATAATCACAAAGTTGATAACTGAAAGGCTCAAGCCATGGCTGAATAAACTAAATCTCTGAAGAGCAGGGTGTGTTGGTTGCCGAAAGATAAATTCTGGATAGGATTATCAATGCGGCAGAAGCTATTCATAATATGGCAATCTCTAAGGAGAAGGCTATGTTCATAAAATTGGATATGGCTAAAGACTATGATAGAGTCAAATGGAATTTCTTACATAAGATTTTTATAGCTTTCGGTTTTAGTATTGAGTGGATCAATTGTGTGATATGTTGTATCACTCCCTCTTCTTTTGCATTTCTGATCAATAGTGAGCCTACTAATATTTTTGGTGCTTCTAGAGGTCTTAGGCATGGGGATCCCCTTTCTCCATGTTTGTTCATTCTATTAAGGAGTTGGAAGATGATCAAGTCTCATGTTAGGAAGGGATTGATTTAGGCTTGTAACTGTTAATGTTTTCTGATTCTAACAAGGAATATACAATCTATAGAGGTCTTTCAAATACTAAGACACGGGATATAATAAATATTCTCAAGTAAAGAAAGATAATACCCAGATTTGAAGGTCTGAATTTATCCTTTTGTTGGCTTCAAATCTGCACTTTGTATTCTTCAAATTAGTCCCTCAATGTTGTCCTCAAT
>MU223643.1:1741532-1751948 GCA_018584345.1 Thuja plicata
CCCCCCCACCAAACCTCGCAGCCGTAAAGAACAATCGGCGTGACCAGCAAACCGAAAAGAGTTTTCTTAATTTTCCAATCCCAAAGCTCGACATTTCTACATCTATTTTGAAGCTGTAGAGCGCTTTCCAACCTCCTTGTATCCTTTTTGCTCTACAAGTCTCCCAACTGAGCCTATAATGAAAGTCAATCCCAAAATATTTGTATTCTTTCACAATCTCTAACAGGTTGCCTTCTAAAAGAAAATCAATATGTTTCTCCTTTCGTTTCAAAGAAAAAATCATGATTTTAGTCTTAGTAATGTTCACCTACATCCCCACTTCTAGACAAAAGCATTCCAGAGCCACTAAATGTTATCTCAATCCCTGGGTCATTTTTTATATTAAGATAAGATCGTCGGCGAATAAAAGAAGCTACACCACATATCCCGCCAAATGGGCCCCCTCACCGTCAATTCTGCCTAACCAAGCTTCAAGTTTATCAATATATAAACCAAACAAAGTAGGGGATAATAGGCACCCTTGCTTCACCCCCAATGTCACTATCGAAGCACTCAGACATACCATCTTTAGTTCTGATTTTGGCTCTGACTCTCTCATAAAGTCTATGTACTGCTGCTCTATACACATCCGGAATGCCTAATTCTTCCATTCTATTCCATAGCTTGTCTCTAGGTACCGTATCAAAGGCTTTCCTGAAGTACACAAAACAACAATAAGCTTCTCCCCCTTGGTTGTCCCATATTTTCTCTATCAAATGCCTAAGAGTGACACAATGATCAATAGTAGAATATCTAGGTCTGAAACCCGCTTGCCCTTTTGCTCTTTTTCCTGCCGCTTTTGCCCAACTGCTGATTCTACATCTTATCATATTCCCAAATAGTTTGCAGAAAATAGGGTTGACTATAATAGTGCAATAATTAGATGGATTATTAATGTCCCCACTCTTAAATAGAGGGATAACCACACTAGTAGTCTAGCCAACCGGGAAACCATCCTGAAGGACCCTGTTAAAGACCCCTTTTGCGTAAGGAGCGAGGAGATCAACTCCCGACTTTAGAAATTCAGCTTGAAGCCCATTAATGTCACTTGCCTTACCATTTGGTAGCCTCTTTATTCCTCGTTTGATATCATCTACCATGAAGAGCTCCAAGGAAGTGTTCACAATAGGAGGGGAGTTCTTCTCATCAATTCGCTCATAAAGTGACTTTGCATATTCTAACGATTGAGCATCCGTAATATTATTTTCAGTTTGTTTTTTTCTTTGCAACAATTCTTTCCAGAAATCTTTGGGCTTGTGTTTGCTCAAAGATATTAACTCCCTCCATCTCGAATTTACATATTCCTCTTTTTTAGTTTGGATCAATTTTACATATTTCTTCTTCGCTTCTATGCTCGTATCTTTCCCTTGTATAGATCTCTTGGCAGCCTTGCACTCTTCATCATACCACGGATTAGCCGGAAAAGTATTAGCTGCCCTCTTCTTAATGCGAGATCTTTCACATGTCTTTAACGCCTTGTCTATAATAGGGATCAACAAGCTGCTGTGCACATGCTCAAAATCATTATTGACCCTATCATTAGGCTTATTATTGTTGTCTATCTCCAGAAATTGCTGTTTAAGAGTAGTGTTGAATATGTCTCTATTTTCCAGTGGTAAAGTATTGGCTGCCCTCTTCCTAATGCGAGATCTTTTACATGTCTTTAACGCCTTGTGTATAATAGGGATCAACAAGCTGCTGTACACATGCTAGAAATCATTACTGACCCTATCATTAGTCTTATTATTGTTGTCTATCTCCAGAAATTGGTGTTTAAGAGCAGCGTTGAATATGTCCCTATAAGGAATGGATATAGAAGGTATCACCGGACATTCTTGGGTGATTCAGATTTTATATGACACCCAGCATTTTTGTTCTGAAAGTTACAGGGACAGACAAAGATACGAGCATTGAGATTTACAGTCAACACCATATGTCGCGGTTAGCCAAACAATAATACAACCCGTCTTTGATATGATCATCGCTGCTAATAACCGAGTATGCTCAACAATTGACAAAGGCATAGTAATATCATATTAATCGACAATGATTGAAGCATTGTCCAAGCTAATACAAACACCGATAATCAAATAGTAACAATCCACCAATCAGTATCTAAAAACGGCACGCTGCTAAGACAGCAAGGACGCAAATTATATATATCAATCGCTGGAACTCACATCGAGCGAAAGATTAATATAGAGCATATTGTCACGTCTGGTGTTCTGGATGGATCAATGATTTTTTGACGTCGTTTGAGCATGGTATCAATAGTTGCAAAGCCTTTAAGGAAGAGACCAGAAATTTACACAAAAAGTTTGTGTTTATAAAACATCAAGAAATACTATAAGCAGCCATTTTTATCATCCAATGATTATTTAATGATATGACAAGGTAGCAATTTTATTAAGGATCTTGCTTGACGAAAGAATCAGTGTTTATAGTTATAAATGGGAAATCAATCATATAAAATAAAGGGGCTTCTCCATTATTGTTTAGGTGTTGAGGTTTGGCAGACTAATGATAGCATTTTTATTTCACAATCTAAGTATGTCAGGAACTTGCTTGACAGGTTTCGAATGCAGGATTGTAAACCTGCTTCCACACCTATGGAGAAAGGACTGAAGTTGCCAGCCAAGTCTTATCCTCCTCATGTTGATGAAACCAGTTTCAGGCAACTAGTGGGCAGTCTAGTCTATCTCACTACCACTAGACCTGATCTCAGTTTTGTAGTGAGCTACATTTCGCGCTTCATGATAGCCCCCAAGGCTGATCATTGGGTAGCAGCGAAGCATGTGCTGCATTATGTGAAAGGCACCTTTGATTATGGACTTCTTTACACTAGGAGTCATGATCCTAAACTTAGTGGGTTCACAGATTCAAATTGGGCAGGTTTAGTTGATGATAAGAAATCAACCTTTGGATATGTGTTCGGTTTGGGATCTGGTGTAGTCACCTGGACTAGTAAAAAGCAGCAGGCAGTGGCTCTCTCCTCGACAGAAGCAGAGTATCAAGGAGCAGTTAAGGCAACTTGTGAGGTAGTTTGGCTTCGTCATATGCTTGCGGATATGCAAATATCTCAAGCAGGTCCAACTCCCTTGTTCTCTGATAATCAGGGAGTTCCCAAACTTGCCAAGAATCTGGTCTTCCTTGAAAGAACCAAACATGTGGACGTTCATTGTCATTTCATTTGACAGTTGGTTGAAGATGGATCGGTTCAGTTGGAGTATGTTCCAATTGCGGATCAGATTGCAGACATTCTCACCAAGCCTCTCAAGCCTAGATAAGTTTGCTAAATTCAGGGGGCAACTTGGTGTTGTTGACAGATTGACCATTAAGGGAGAGTATTAGAATATATTTTATTACTATTTTTATGGTCATCTTTTGTATAATATGTAAATATGTAGATAAGATCGTTTCTTCAATCTTCTTCAGTTTCTTATTACAAACTTTATTTTTTTGTATTCTTGTAAATTCTTTATAATGATCTGTTCGATCATTTGTTAATACATCAAATATTTTACCAATTACTTCTTAGTAATATTTATCCATGTTATTTTCTATCTACAAAATCACGAGAGTTAAACTTGTGAAAACCTGCCTAGCAAAATAAATAGAGTACTCGGCCACTTGGAGAGTACTCGCAAAGTAGTCTGTATGACATAGCTTTATTTATTATTTTATTACTTTATTTTATAATTAAAGTACTCTGTATGATATTATTTAAATTTGGGACCACTTAATAAATTAATTTAAATAAATCACTTTTGGTTTATTGGGGTCATTACAGTCCTCTATGTCCAGAGATTGTTTTCCCTCACGCAATTGAAAACACAATCCTGGGAATCCTGTTAGGGGTGGATCATGAATATCTCGTATGATCATCTTCTTCATCTAAGTTTGGTACCAAATAGATCATGTCATTGTAGTAGATGACGTCATCAACCACCCTGTATCTATCATCCTGAATCTGTTTGATCAACAATTGAAAATTAAAGGTCTTCTTGGAGTACTCGACCAACAAATGAGCCATCCAATCCTCAGAAACATGAAACAAAGAGCATATGGTAGGTATCTCATAGGTTGTCGCATCCTTCGTGTCAAAATCATATGCCTGAATCTCAACATGTCTGAAAATTGCCTCCATTTTCGCTGAAATCTCTCTCATACCCTCATTCAACATTCCTCTCAGTACCACCCTCTTGCCATCCACTTCGAATGAGAATTCCATCCTCTTGAAACTCTATGTACTGATCGAGGGTCTTCACCCATTGAATGCCCAAAATGACATCCATATCATCCAAATCTACCACGAAGAAATCATTTGTCACTGTGTAAGTCACCATGGTGATGCTTAGTTGTGGGTCCACATGAGTGCAGGGTAGTAAAGTTCCTCCTGCCACCTTGACCTCAAATCCTTCATGCTCCATCGTGTGCAATTCTGTCTTGGTGACAAGTGATGAATTGATAAAATTAAGTGTCACCCCACTATCAAGCATGACTATGACTCGCTCCCCCTAAAGTGTGTCACGAACCCGAAATATGCTACATCTGAAAGTCGCGGAAAGTGTAGCAATGGAACCTACCTTTCACAAAACAGTGGCGATCTTTCAACATGATAAGTCTCTTTGGTTTGCACTTCGGGTTCTTTGCTTTCTTCCTCGTCGTTGGGTGTCACCTCAATGTAATGAATCTTCCCCTTGCCAAGACAACGGTGACCCGATTCCCAAGGCTCCTTGCAAGTGTAACAAAGCTTCTTCCTTCAGAGCTCTTGACAAGTGGCCTCATCCATCGTAGGTTGCCTCGAAAATGGCTCCTTGTCCTTATTCTCTTATGGGAGAGGTGGTTGGGGATGTGCCTAACTCTTGGAGGATGAAGTAGCCATTTACGTGCCTTCCTATATGCCTCTGTGAGTGTGTTGCGGTTGAAACCTTTGACCCAACCCTTGAGGGGTTCCATCAATTCGTCCATGAACAGTACGACAAGTCTTCTCTCAGACATGTCGGTAACCAATATTGAAAGCCTCTAAAATTTTGAAATGTAACTGTCCACCAATCTGGTCTGTCTCAGTTGTGCCAACTCCTCGAAGTTAAGTTCTAGATCCTTCCCATCAAAGTGATCAATCAGTCTCCGTGAAATCAACATATGAATTAACTCGGTCGTGGCCGAGTGTAACCATCATGTGGTGCCACCATTCGTAAGCGACTCCTTCCAAGTGAAGCGTTGCAAATTTGATTGCCTCGTCTTTAGGCATTGGGTTGAGTTGGAAGTAGGTACCGGCTTTCTGCACCCACGCTCGTGTTGATGTTTTCCCGGACCCATCAAAGGATGATAAATTTAGCTTGCCAATCTTTTGTTTGATGTCATCGTTGTAATGGCCATGGCTCCTAGCGTCAGAATATTTAATTTGTAGATCCGCATAATCCTTGGAGGATATCTCCCCCTCACAATGTGCATCCCTCCAATCTTGTCTCAGTTGTTGTTTCATCTCCAGAAAAGTGGGCTCCCGCTCTCTGCGAGACGCTTTTGTTCTTTGGGGAAATGTCGACATCAACAGCCAAGAGTGTGAGCGTTGTGTGTTTGACCTTCTAGTGACCAAATGATCACCATGTCCATAGTGATCTCCATTTCATCTGCCTTCCACCAATTGTCGATGTCTCCTCCATGAGTTGTCGTTGTTCTCCCTTGGCAATGGCTTCATCAAGCTGAGCTTGGCTTGTAGTTAGCTCCCTCAACAATGTCATGATTTCAGTGTTAGGTTCCCCCATTCTATCTACAGAACGATACCTCCTTCTGGTGTATACTATGAGCTTGTTTGGCATTCACTTCCCAATAGGCTAGCAAAATCATCGACTATGATACCACTATAATGTACCAACGGCACACACCAACTGTACGGAACACTTCCACCGTACGAAACACTTCCACCGTACCAGTAGCACAATTCCATCGTACTAGTCTGCACAGACACTTAGCACCCTTCGGCTTCCTTCGACACTTGGCACCCTTCTGCTCCCTTCGGCACCCTTCGACTCCCTTCGACACTTGGCACCCTTCGATACTCAACCTTCCGCACTTTGCACCCTTTGGCACTCAATGCCCTTGAGCACTCAGCACCCTTCGGCACTCAGTACCCTACGGCTAAATATTATACTCTATCTATTCAGAAATATGAATGGCTATTATTATAATCCAAGGTAACACAATAGATCATAGATCAGAACATATGCAAACCACAAAAATGAATTGCTATCAATTGGAGACTTATATTCTCAGATTATATCCAGATGCACAAATTTGTCTTCGCAAGAAGACTTCACAAATTTGACAATGAAGTACACAGTGAAATATCTGAAGCAATATCTCCAACGACAAACTAGGGTGGTTGCTAGCCACCGAAACTGCAATTACAGACTAGGGAGGATCTTTCACCTCCGAAATTGCACACAAGACTCAATTCCAATTGGAATCACAAATAAACAAGAGAAGATAACTCCACTATGCTAGCTACAGTGCCAGCTAACACCTTGTAAAGGCATCCAAGAAGTTTGTGGAAAGTTACAATGGGCCGACATAACTTTATTTATTATTTTAATATTACTTTATTTTATATTTAAATTAATTAATTAAAATAGTCTGTATAATTATTTAAATTTGAGACCACTTAATAAATTAATTTAATTATATCACTTCCGGTTTACTGGGGATATTACAGAGTGTCCTAGAAATATTCCTTTATCAAGACTAGAATAAAATTTTCCTAGATCTTCATCTCTCCTTATGTAACATGTGATTCCAAATAATTAGAAATACTTTACTCTTGCAGGTCTTCCTTTCCATAACTCATGATGTTTTGCAATTATTTTGTCTAATTTGTGCACAATTTAAAATTTAGACTATCGTAGGAACTGTATCTCTCCAAAAAGTGTCAAATAATTTTGACTCATTTAACATGGCTTTAGCCATTTGTTTAACAGTTCTATTCTTTCTTTCACAATTTCATTTTCTTGTGGAGTCGTTGCACCTGAAAATTGTCTTCTTATCCCCTCTTTTCACAAAAGTCTTCAATTTCATTAGAAGTGAATTCTCCTCCTCTATTTGATCGAAGACTTTTCATCTTCAAACCTTATTTGTTCTCTACTAAGGCTTTGAATGCCTTAAACTTGTCAAGGGCTTCAAAGTTTTCTTTTAAAAATGTGACCCAAGTCATCCTAGAGTAGCCATCAAATATCTTTTTTCTTGCATACTTCGTGTTCTAGTTGGACTACAGAGATCTATATGCATAACCTCCAATGGTTTCAATGCAAAGTGTTCCTTCAATTTGAAACTCACTCTAATTTGCTTCCCAAGTTGACATTTCTTATAGTTGATATTTGCGAGCTTTGAAATTTTTAGCATGCCTCTCACAACTTCATTACGGCTAATCTTGACAAGATTGTCAAAGTTTCGGAGCCCCATTCTCTTGTGTTGTTACCGGCACTCATCTTCTTGCCCCATATAACATTTTCTCATTTGCTACATTTTCTCATTTGCTTTCATTGAGAATTTAGAGATTATTTGTTGTTCTATATGCATTTGTTATAAATTCCACATCCTTTTTGATTTCACACCCTCAAGGATGAAATGTGAGAGTGTACCCTTGGTCACACAATTGACTCACACTTGGGAGATTTTGCTTCAACCCTTTGACATATAGGATATTCTCAACTTTTGTTTTTCATTATCCAAACTAAGAGTCCCTTTTCCTTTTATATTTTCCTTAATACAATCTCTAAATTTCACTATCCATTCATTCACCTGCTTGAGAGTAAGAAATTTACTCTTGTCAAATGTCATGTTTCTTGAGCAGGTGAATGAAGGGATAGTGAAATTTAGAGATTGTTTCATGCGTGTAGAGTAGTTTGAACAAACATATATTTGTTTTCTTCGTTTTCTTTCTCTTGCTTCTTCCAATCCTTAGTTGATTCATCCTTCCTTTTGTCATGATCTTTCTTCTAGTTTTCTCGAAAGCTCAACAAAAGTAATTATGCCAAATGTGATTTGTGCCTAAAATTGTTGCACTTGTAGCATAAAATGTTATAATCCATTGCAGGAGCAAATGTATTATAGTTCCTTTTGGAGAAACCAATATTATTCTTTTTGTGAATTCTACAATCTACTGCTTTGTGACCAAAATGAATATATGAAAAATAATAACCATGAAAGGAATGATAGAACATAGTTATACGTGGTTGTCTTTGATGAAAGGGCTTCCAAAAGTTGTGCTTGTTTGCCTTTGGAGGTGGTTGTTCTTTTGTGGAACTTTCTTCTCCTCGTTCTACTTATTGCCTTCCCTTTTAGTGGACCTCTTGAGAGCCTCAATGTAGCTTTTCAGCTTTTCTTCAGTTGTCTTTTGTGCAAGATCTGTCGCATTTGAACTTGTAGCCTGGTTTTCAACAAAACCAAGAGCAATTTTAATAAATGGTGACCTTTGCAAATTGATGATATCATCCAATATTCTGGTGCTTTTGTCAAACATCAAGCTTCGATTCAATCATTCAACAGCTTTTTGCAACTCCTTTCTTAAAAATACAATTTCAAGCTCCAAATTTTTAGAATCAAGCTGCTTTGCCTTGAGCTGATCTCTTATAATCTCCCCAATCTGTTTTGCCTCTTCTAATTGTACATTCAGATCTACAATCATTGCATCCAACTTTTCGTGACACTGTTTTAGCTTCTCTTGGGCTTCACTATCTTCTTGAATTCGTACCTTCTATTTCTAGATTATTTTCTTAAGCTTCTCGTTTTCTCTATAAGCATAATGGAGTTCTTCCTCTAGATCTACTTCTTCATCTTCATCGGACACCTCTTTTTCTTATTTCTCTCCGTCTCCATCATTCTTGACTTCCCTTGCCATGAAGAGTGTTCCTTCTCTATCATTGCTTCAACTTTCTTCATTGCTTCCCTTTGATAAGCTATCATTGTTTCTTGAATAAGGATTCTTTATGCATTTGCAAGAATCCTCCTTTTTATATTGAACTTGCTTATGGCTCTTCTTTTGATGATGATTTCTTCCTTTCTTCAAGTATAGATCCTCTTCCCTCGCTTCTTTCATTCTTATTCTGCCGACACTAAGAAGCAAAATGTCCTATCGACCATTATTAGAGCATTTAAATGTTTACTTACCTTGATGTTTCTTGGATCCTTTCTTTAGTTTTCTCATAAAGTGAGCTTCTTCCTCACTTGTTTCACTACTTGAACTCTCACTTGGTTCACATAATTTACTATTTCCCTTCCTTAATGCTTTAAAGCATGCCTCCCTTTTTGATGGCATGTAATCATACTTTATTATTTCATAGGCAATAAAAGTGTCATGCAACTCGTCCTTTGTCAATTTCTCTAGATCTCTCATTTGTTCAATCACCAAAACTTTGGAGTCAAATCTTAGAGGTGAACAACTTAGTACGTTTTGAACAATCACAACTTCTTCAACTTTTACACCAAGGCTTCTTCTTGTGCTTACAATCTCATCAAGACGAAGCAAATAAGACGCTATGTTCTCTTCTTTCACCTTAAGCCTTTCAGATTGTCTTCAATGGGTTTGAAGCTTTGCCTTCTGTACTTTATCATATGCTTCATAGGTACTCTTCAACTTATCCCACTTGTCCTCAACTGCTATGCAATGCATAACCTTCACAAACTGTAATTCAGATAATCCACACAAAATCGCATGCTTGGCTTCTGCATTGTTCTCATTTTCTTTCTTCCCAATCTCATATGTTGGGGGAGTTAAAGGGACTATGTAGCCCTTTCCAACCAAGTACAAAATATCATACCCTAGGGCATTCAAATAGGCCTTCTGTAAAGACCCGAACCAGGTCTTTCCCAAAAATTCCTCAAATGTAACCCAGCAGATTTAAACATATATTTGCATGCACAGGTATTTATTTAAATTAAATAAATAGCAAAAATAACCAACAAATATTATTGCAATAACTCCTCAAAAAATGGTATTGTATTATACAACCAGCAATACAATAACCATGAACGACAAACTTCTAAATCTGAAATACAGAAATAACAGTAGGATTGGGTGATGAAGAGCCTGTGAATACACTGGCCAACTCTACTATGAATCCGCACTGTTGATGAATTGGGGCTACGTCCAATCCACCTCTAAGCCAAAGGGTTTCCGTCCTCACGGCTGTATTCGAAAGCTGAAGCTTCCTGATATCTGCAAGAGAAAAAAAAATATAATATCAAAACTAAGCATCTCAAATGAGCCTTCAATCCTTCTTTTAAAGCAATGGTTGTGACTCTTCAGTTTCCCCTCTCTGTCTTTTCATATTCTCACTTAAAGTCACTTTTTAAATAAATATAACCGTTGGTTATAAAGTG
>MU223643.1:1758705-1786939 GCA_018584345.1 Thuja plicata
TTTAATATTAAATATTAAATTTCATATGATTAATAATAATATAACATATATATTATATTATTATTAATCAACATATATTATATGTATTCTAATGATCATACGACTGAAGATACAAACATTAACAATTATAATAGTTTCCTTCAGTATTATAATGGATAAATTATTGAAGCTTGCAGCCCAAATATATATGGCACTTCAATAACAAATATAATCTCAGCCCGATAAATGTAATGTTCTGAAAACTTATGATTTTTCTTTTCTTTTCTCCCAAATATATCGGCCCCACTTTAATATTGTGGCTAACAAATATTTGTTCAATGAACCAGCTCCAGAAAATTGTTATCGCAATGTCTGGAAAAAAAATATTAACCCTTTCGACCATGTATTAAACGCCCAGACTTTATAAAAACCTCCGCTTCAAATGCATCGCTAGCAAACTTTTAATTCCCACCAAATAAATAAGTGAACACAATTGATTTGATTGCCTCTGATGTTTGATTGATATTTTGTCTCATTTTCTCATAAACCTCACAAGCTAGAAGGCTGGCAGGAAAACTAGCTCTGATACCACTGTAAAGACCCGAACCAGGACTTTCCCAAAAATTCCTCAAATGTAACCCAGCAGATTTAAACATATATTTGCATGCACTGGATATTTATTTAAATGAAATAAATAGCAGAAATAACCAGCAAATATTATTGCAATAACTCCTCAGAAAATGGTATCGTATTATACAACCAGCAATACAATAACCATGAACGACAAACTTCCCAATCTGAAATACAGAAATAACAGCAAGATCGGGTGATGAAGAACTTGTGAATACACTGGCGAACTCTGCTATGAATCCGCACTGTTGATGAACTGGGGCTACGTCCAATCCACCTCTAAGCCAAAGGGTTTTCGTCCTCACGGCTGTATTAGAAAGCTGAAGCTTCCTGATATCTCCAAGAGATAAAAAAATATAATATCAAAACTAAGCATCTCAAATGAGCCTTCAATCCTTCTTTTAAAGCAATGGTTATGACTCTTCAGTTTCCCCTCTCTGTCTTTTCATATTCTCAATTAAAGTCACTTTTTAAATAAATATAACCGTGGGATATAAAGTGACATAATAAAATAAAGTGAGGAATCTTCTGGCATTAAAACGGAGGACCAAACGAACTCAGATGGAGACGTGTGATAGCTTGTCGGAAAGCTCTCGGCGAGACACTCCAAGTCCACTACTGAAATGCTAGGAACACTGAGTTCTTCCTACTTACTATAAATAGTAAGCACCCTGGAAACCCTGTGGAAACTGATCCGATTGGTTTGAAACTAAAAACACCTAGGCCAAACACCCCTCTGATCCTCTGCCAAACCTCGGTTAGCCCACCGGACCATGATGAAAAGGCTAACTATAAGGCAAGAGATAATGTGCCCAAAAGGGGACATTACACCTTCATCCTTATGCTACAAAAAGCATAATTTGTTCCATCAAACAAGAGTGGCTTGTTTGAAAAGAATTAGTATAACAACATGCTTTACATTTCAAAACTCGATTAATCGCAATAGCAATACTTCAAAAACTCTAGGATGTCGGTTTGAGTTCGGGTTCGAAGAACCGGTTCGCCGGTATGGCAAAATTTTGAAAAGGGGTTTGGGATCGTTAGTACAAAAACATGTAAAAATTATATCTATATATATGAAGCCTACAAGCATGAGTTAAGATTAAAATGTCACATAGTATCATAAAAACATTTAAACACCATAAACTTGTCATCATAGCATCATGAATCATGATCATACCATCATAGCATCATATTGACATATACTCAAGTTCAACATCAAAGATTCAAAACATGAAAATGTCAATGGATAAATCATAACATCAAATTCAAGTATCATTGTTCAAGTTCAACTAATGGATTAAAAATTTATTAATATTCTTCTTCTTCATCATCTTCTTCTTCTTCTTCTTCATTTTCTTCTTCTATATTGGCATCAGTCGACTCACAAACAAAGCTAAGGCCAATGGGATCAGCTGCACAAATAACATTATTGGTGTCAAAATCTTCAAATTCATCAAGTGCAAGCTGAGAAGTGGAAGCCAACATAAGCCTTTAGAATCCACTTTTTAGGGTTGTGGATGTGTTTATATGGAGCCTAATTTTTCAATGGGGGTTCGGGGGCAGCGGCCCAAGATGGGGTCAAGGGGCAACGCTCCTTGTCGCAATACAGGGCGGGGCCGAGGGGTAGCGCCCCATGAAGCCAAAAACAACTTTTATTGTTGTACAAAGGTACCGAGAGTTATTTTCTATTCGTTGACGTATTCTAACACTAACAATGGATGTCAAAAATAATAAAATTTGCAAAAAAAACCAACTTGGCCGCTAACTTTGACCGTCCCCAGGACCAAGTTTGCTGGTGGTTCGATGTTTTCCAGCATGGTCCGCCTGGGTCCTAATTGGGCATGGTCTGGTTCGAACCACCCCCTGTGGGCCGGACCCTGTCCGGACCCACAAGCCGACCCGACCGGAACCACGGACCAGTTCGAACTTTGGCTGGTCCGGGGGCCCTTAGGGGCGAAATGGACATCCTAGCAATAACTTAATTATACACAACTGTAATACATGCAAGATCTAGCAATTAGCAACACACAATTGACATAAAAAACCTTAAGACAGAAAACTGCAGCAAAATATTGTTTTATATTAGAAACTTCTTACAATCTTCATCGCAACTAATCCATAGGAGATACCAATCCCCTTTAGATGATTCGCAGACACCAACCCACTGTAGACACCAATGCCCGCAATTGAGCACCAACATCTCTTTTAATGAGAGACACCAACTTCTAACAAGAAAAATTAAGTCTTCAAAATCTGCCTTAAATCTCCTATAGATCCGCCTTAAATGGTTCCTCCAAATATCTTCAAGATCTGCCCTAACACTCTCTCCAAAGTCTGCTCAGAACATATCTAAAAATCTGCAATATTTCTGCTCAAGATCTTGCAAAAATTCAGCTTACGGTCTGCCCAAAAACATGGATTAAATCTGCTCCAAAAATCTGAACTTTTTCTTCCTTAGATCTTGTCTGAAAATGCGAATGATTTTCAATAAATTCCTTTATAAATGAACCCCAAATGATGTTCCTTTTATACATTCAAATTGCACCCCTCTACCAACGGTTACATCCCTCCATGCTAGGTCAGCTAAGGCACTGCAAAAATTTATTTCATTTTATTTTGTTTGCCGTCTCCAAACTAGTTCAGCCAAGGCACATACAATTTTATCTATTTCATTTGGAACCCCAAGGTAGGACACACCACTCAATGGGGTCGGCCCATGAAGGAGATCGGCCCATTTTGTCTTCAATTTATTTTTCAAATTTAAAACACCAAAATAGTGCGCCACAATGAGGGAGGTCAGCGCTCTGATATAAACATTTATTTGCAATTTACTTTTTAAACTGTCATCTATTTGCATGCCAAGATAACTTAATTTGGCCCTTTGACATCAATGACAACAACACTTAAGCTTACTTAAGGTACACAGGAATCTTTCTAGAAATCTCTGGATGTCATGTGATCTTATCTTATCACTTTATGTCACACATCATAAGATTAAGAGACTTGTCATAACCTTATGTTACCTTATGTCTCACCTTGGCCTATATAACTAAGGGTTTCTCATACATTGTACATCTATTCTATTTGCATTCTTTGATAGGAATACAATTTTTCTTGTCATATTGATCTTCTCATTTCATTGTGTGTTCCATTAGGCCTCTAGATCTTGGGTGGCTATCTTCATAGCCAAATCTTACATGGTGCAAACACTAGACAAGACAAACCATATGGGTAGTGATGAAATATCAAACACTGGGTTCTATCATACATAAGGAATTGTGGTTAAACTAAATTTTGGGCAAAATTTCTGAAAGGGGATAGTACAGCTTTTTGACATGACTGGCCTTGGATTCATACATATTTTCTAGTAAGGGATCTACCAAAGAAGAAAAGTGTATTTTCATGTCCAAAAAAACTATTTGTTAGAATCACTGAAGAATTGAATATAAAAAAGTGTCAATTGTCAATGAAACCTATGAGAACTAGACTCAAATTGGTAGTGGATGAAAATAAAGAAGATAAAACACAATACAGGCAATCAGTTGGTACCCTCATTTATTTAATAACCACTTAAACAGATCTCAATTTTTTCTAAAATTATTCTTTTGAGATACATGATTCCACAAAGGGTTAAGAATTAAGTAGCACGGAAAGGGATACTATGCAGGTAACCTTGGATTTTAGTTTGCAGTTTGAACAGATCAATGATTTCACATTGCTTGGCTAAGGCAGACAGGGATCGTAGTCTTTAAACCATTGGACAAATTAATAAACTGATTAAGATCATTTATAGTCGGAGTTTGCAGAACAACAGGAATAAGCATTACACGTATTCAGAAAAAGTACATCAAAATAATGATATAGCTATCAGACAGTTAAAAATAGAATAGAGGATACAAAAAAATATGGTGCACTTATAACCTTTTCTTGGTTTTCAAGACCAGCTAAAAAGTCAGTGAACCTTGTCTCGGGAGCCACGGATATCCCAACTCCATGAAACCCAATCTTTCTCTTTTCACCTATTTCCTTTTCAACCTGCCAAACAGAGAAGATAAAGGCATTCATCAGAAAAGTAATTTTAGAACAAAAAATAATGTATTTTCACAACTATATTTCAATTTATTTTGTTTTCACAAACCTCAAGTGGGGGCGGCATGATGTCATAGGAGAGCAATGCTAAAGGATATATGTGTCCAGGAACACCAGAATGTTCTAAAAGCCTTCTCATATTATCTGCAGATGAATCATCAAAAGGAGCCTGCAAACATTCAAATCAAAATGAGAGGCAGACCGAGAAAACGTAACCAATGAGTAATATGTTCTAAAGAGAATTGATTCAACAGTATAAATTAATGATCAATAAAAGAAATGAAAAGATAAAAAGAAACATTTTGAAACATTTATGGGTCTCAGGTCTTTGCAAGTATATCGTAACAGCCAAGCCAAGCTAGACAGCACGCCATATATCATATATTGCAATACATAATGATATTGGTAAAGTCTACCAGCAAATGTATTAAAAGGTTGCAGGCCTTGAAAGGTAAAAGAAAATTGAGAACAATCTACTAAATAGTATCATCAGTAAGGATGTATGAGTAAAAGTTGGATTCATAAATATTGAGATTGTAGAAGATCATTTCTACAAAAGTGATTGAACTTAGAAGCTAGAAACTCATAGAAATATATCAGCGAAATTTTGTATGTAGAAAATGCCATTATCAAGTTAAATTTTCAATACAACTAATCTAGCTGACCTAATCTAATGATGACTTGGAATTAATGCTATCAAGCTCACCCACCTTGTTTATATAGCCTAGAAAACAAGGGTTCAGAGAGACAAGAAAATCTCAGGTGAAGTCCCAAGGTAGATTTTAACAGAGAAGATATCCCCAAGGTCTGTGGGATTTAGAGAAACATATAAACCATGTTTCATTGATGCACCAGCCAACATTTTTTGAATAAAAAATCATGAAAAATTGCTAACCATTATCCACATCATGCCATTCTGAGGCGCAGAACAATGCACAAGTCATACCCAATTTGACTTGGAAAAGGTGGCAGTTTTTTACCCTTTTTGAATAAACCTGTTAATAACTTACAAGTTATTATATAAATCATGACTTTTTAAAAAAGTAATGGTTCTGTTCTTTTCTATAAAAGCTTCTGCTTTTTCTTTTCATTTAAATACATACAAGCAAAAACAGAGAATACAAGTATACTTCAATTAGGCACATCCCTTTCTACTAAGACATCACATTTTCCACTGTCCTCTGTGATTTTACAGGTCCCTTCTATATGGGAAAGACACAAAAGAGGTAAGGATTAGTAATCTAAGTTTCTTTATTTCATTCACATTAAGATTTACATTTTATTTTCAGGTTTTAAAATTATAGTGTTATACCAACCTTTTTTCAGCATTGAAATCATCTATTGTAGAAGTTAAAATTTTTAACCTGAAGCTTTACCTAAATAACAAAGCGCGGGATCTGAAATAGTCACCCTGGTCCATAATGGCATTATGTACTCTTTTTGGGCCAGTCCTTTCCTTTTTACAGAAACTTTCTTACCTAAAACAAAAATATTTTTTTAAGTTTATTATCTACGTTACCCGGGGACGCGTCCCTAACTCTAAAACCCTCATCCCCGTACCGGAAACGATCCAAGGAGTTGGGGACGGACAAGGTACATCCCCTCCCCATACCCAATTTGCCAAAAATCACTAGAAACATATCCAAAACTGAGGAACGACTTCTAAATATTTGGGGGACGGCCGGGGACACCTTGGACATCCCTTGACCGTCCCCGACTCCCCGGGACAGACAAGCGTCCCTAACGGGATAGGCGGTGTCAGCAATTAAAAGAGCTCATCTTTCTCTTATGAAACTCTTTCATTTTTTAATTTCAAAGTGGGCCCCTCCTTCCAAGTTTGCCCTAACATGCTTATTACTGTTTGGTAGTTAATTCCTGCCATTTGAGAACCTTTGATTAGTATTTGGAAACAATGAAGTTTCTAGTAGTTTTGGGCAATACTGCATTAAGTATTGTGAAATTAAGAATGTGAAATTACCCTTGATTTGAACAGAAAAATGATACGTGAAAAATAATCCTTGATTTAAAAGCCTTGCGATTGATATTTTAGAACTCCACCTTGATTAATTTTGTTACGTCATCAAATAAAAGAACAAGCTTTGAATTTGTGGGTGTCTTTGGATAAATAAAATCAACATAAACAATTTTTGGTCTCTTTGATTGTGAACTATTTTGGTCCAGAACTTGTGCGATACATTATACACAATGTTGTAAATCATGTGTTTGTGGATGGACTTCTGATAGGCAAGTTCCCAACCTTGCTTTAGACTTCATGCATTGCACATTCCCTAATTCAACCTTTGAAGACATTAGCAAACTCCATTGGTTAAATCCAGTGTAACCCGGGGACACGCACCCGGCCCAAAACCCCAGAGTACCCGGTCTTGGGACGGGTACTCCACATACCGGAGTACCCCCACCGCCGCACCCCGACCGCACCCATCCCCGCACCCCTTTGGTACTCCGATACTCGGGTACTCCGACTCTGTACTTGGGCACTTCGGGACGGTACTTAGGTACTCCGGGACATGACGGGGTATGGTCGGCCGCAGGCTTTAAAAGGCCAATTTTTTAGAAGTTTTTTAATACTTTTTATTTTTCTAATTGGTTCCTACAAAACCTTGAAATGATGTGGATCCCGTATAAGGCTCATGCCTTTTAATACATTTTGACATGATTTTGTACTCATTTTGATATCAATCATGATTCCTATCATGCTACTCATTGTAATCATAATCATCTTTATGATATTTCATATTTGAACAATGAATTTTGAATCTTTGATAGAATCATAGAACTAATATAATTTTATGATTATCATTATGTTCCTATGAGTATGTATGTTACTACCACCTATGTTACTATGTTAAATGTTCAATGGTTTTGGTTTGTGTTGCAATTTTGTTATGTTCAAGTATTTCAAGATTCCAATAATCAATTTGGTATGTAATATTGAAACATCATTTCATTATTAGCATTTCAAGTTCTATATGTATAGAATGCAGCACCCCTGGCCCCTCCCCCCTCCATCCCCCCACCGCCGTCCCCCTGCTGTACCGAAATTGAGGCCCTTTCTTTCCCGTACCCAAAACTCGTCCCAACATCCCCCTGTCCCGACGTACCCCCGCGCTGGTGTTACACTGGTTAAATCTAATGTTGAGAAGACAGCTACTGTCAAATATATACACAATCACACTATGGTTCTTACCAGGATGAGAAATTTCTAATGTCACGCACCAAGATATTTGTTCAAAACAATTAAATTTCTGAAGCGATTTGACATTTCGTCAAACACTAAACATGGGTTCACACTTTGCAATTTCTGATGTGTTTTCTCTGGAAGTGCTTGTGTAAGAATCACATTAGTTCATAACATTCCCTTTTGCAATTAGGCATTTTGACAAACTCTTGGCTTTCTTTAATGGATACAAAAGAAACTATATAAAACTTGGCATTTTCTGACACTTCCCAGAAAATACTTCATTGACTAGTGAGACATTGCATCAAGCATCTGTCATGCAACTAAATATGCCGAGAGAGGAATGCATATGACAGTTTTCTGTTTGAACAACAGAGTTCAGAAATGATTTATTTTTCTTTGTAAATTCTTACAAAAGGCCAATGTCCATGCCCTTGCACAGCTGATGCCTAATTGTCCACACATACAAGGTGTAGAATCTTTTATCTCAGTGCCATACCTTCCAATTCACCTGTAACCTGTCCCAAAGAGCTGTGCCAGCTATACGAGAGGTTCCAAAAACCCCAATGACTCCTCCAATCTTCTGTTAGTCTTTTTCAGACCTCACACCACCTTCAGAAGTATGGATGTCCAGCATAGACACACTCATAAATTCCTCGCCAGCAGTTTGCATGTAATCACCCAACTTGCTGAATAATTTCAATCCAAGATGGCACTACCAGTTCTTTGGATTTTATAAACCCAAATCCAAGCAAATCAGAAATCTAATGCCCAACACCCCACAATGGATGATAAGAGCAATGGTGACAAAGAAGAAAACTCACACCATGGCAAGGTAAACTTCAACACCAAGCAAAAGAGGACTTCCTATGCCCAATACAGGAATTCATGTATACATGTTTCTCCTTTAAACCACAACTTTGGCATCCCAACTTCTTCAATCCTGCAAATAAATAATTTAATTTAACTTGCCTGCAAGAGTTTTCAAATTATTAACATCATCATTCAGCTCCTTCATTACACATGCAATTCCACATGCTAATTGGCTAGGGTAGATGTATCACAACTGAAACCAATACAATCCAATAGATGCGCCTATAGATCCTATGCGAATCCACCAAGGTTGGCTGAAATTGGGTTTTCATCCATTCAACCAAGAAAGAACCCAAGTGTTTTTGTCCTAGGGCTTGGAAAGAGCATTTAAGTGCGTCTTGGGGCTCATTTTGTTCTGCTTGAGTTGATATTTTGGTATTCTTCTTTGCTGGAGGAGCCTGTTCTTCCTGAAGGTTTGTGAGGATAAAAACCCTTACAGCCAACACCTTCCACATTGGTGGGAGACCCCAATCTGGCGGATTTCTTGGTGGTTCAAAACAGAAATCACACATTGAGCTGATTGGTGAGTTTTACATTCAGTAATTGTTCGAGTTCATTGCATATCAGATGGAAGAAGATTGATTGAAGGCGGTTTAGGCAATTGTTTGCTGATTATACCTGGTCATACTACTTCCTTGGCTGGTCGTACATTCCCTTAGGTTGGCCATACATCTGCAGCAGTGGCATGAGCGTTTCATGAGGAGTTTGATTGGGGTTCTGGAGCTATTTGCTGTTGTTAATGGGCACACTTGGACCTGCATCATCAGTTTGTGCATTTCGTGGCATTGGGAGGTGATATTAGAGAGTGGCGTCCAGTTTTGCCATCACCAGTTTGCAGATTCAGTATTAAATCAGACTTTCATATTGTTGGAGTTAATGGGTATGCTTGAAATATATTTGTAATGTTAATTCATGAACTGGGTTATTCATATTTTTGAGATATATTATATCTACAGTTCCAAAATTAAATCTGAGTTATTTCAGCTGTGTGGGTTCCCTGAATATTGTCATTTTCTATGTTATTTAACTGCTACAAGTATTACTCTTATAAAACAAATACTCTACATACATATCTCTTCTATAAACAATTGCAAAACAGAAACAAAACAAAAAAGGGGGTGCATATTACATCTTAATAGATGGAAGTATACATACTCCATACAATGTCAACTTATGAGACATACAACATTACAAGCATTGTGATAACACCCATTATGTTCAATACAATCCCACAAGAACATGTATGAAGACAACTACTGTAACTTAGCCATAGAAACGTTCTAGACCAGGGACCCAGTCTGTCAAACAGAAGCAGTTTCAAGGTGTGCAAGTTTCTTTTTATATTTGTTCTTGCAGTTGTCTTTTTCTTTCTGTCTCTTCTGTTCCTTGGGTCAATTGAATAACAAACAATGGGAAAACAAACGATTTCATTGGTCAAAAACGGTAAAGAAATTCTGGCGCACTTTGAAACTAATCATTTGGGACAAGTAAAAATTGCCTCACATGGCAAGACAGGAAAATATATCTAGGTCAACGTTAAACAATTTAAAGGCATTTTAAATCGTAGACTTGCCCGTATGAAATGGTCACATGAAAGGAAAAAACACGGTCAGAGGGTGAATAGCAGGAGACGAGACAAAAAAAATGACGTCTAAATGTGCCCTCCTTCACATTTAGGTGCCAACAATCGTTTGTGCAGCAGTAGTAACTTTGTAGACCCCGTCACTTATAGTCCTTCTTCTACACCTCTCGCTTGGTGTCCTGATCTATATCTGCAAGAACTTTTGATGGCCAAGGAGAGGTTGGAACTTCTAGAGATTAAAGAGCAAGAAAGTGGCCTCAAAATACATGTCCTAAGTGCAGCAAATAAATCTCTTACAGACAATAACAATGCTTTAAAAGTTCAAATCTCACTGTTGCAATAAAAACTCTTAGCTGGGAAGCTTGAATGGTAGAACATGAAGAAGAATAGCAAAATATGAAGGATGAATGGTAAAATTCGAGAGTTTCATTGGAAGCAAACAAGGTTGCAGCAAATACAGAGACATCTCACGATAAGGAGAAATTGATATATCGTGCTAGTTTGTTGGGAAAGGCAGAGGTTGAAGAGGAGAAAAGATGTTTTTCAGAAGTTACCAAAACTTCAGATAAAAACGCACAAGACATGGAGGTCAAGGAAAGGCAAATTAGGGAATCCAATATAATTATCAAAGGGATAAAAGACTATGGTGAAGGTGAACACACCCTTCACTTAACGAGGGACTTCCTACAAGAAGTGTTGTTGTGGCAAGGTCAAATCTGCCAAGCATGGAGAGTTGGTAAATCATATGATGAGAGAGATAGGCCCATTAAGGTAGTCATGCCCAGTATTCGTCACAAATAAAATTTATTGAGCGAAAAACAGCTCTTGAGGGGTTCGCTTCTTTTTAGAGGAGCATCTAACTACAAGGTAGCAAGAAGAAAGGATGGAAATGGAAAAAATAAGAACAGCTAGAAATGAAAGCAAAAGGGCTTGGATGTTTAAGGGCAAAGCAGTTATTGCTCATTCTGGTCACCGTCCCAATGTAGAGCAGCAAGTGGGCAGCAAAGATGGGACAACAAACACTTCAGTAGGCAGCGATACGACAAGATCAGCATTCACTCATACCAGTAATAACTCAACTCTGAGACTTCCACGTCAAAACAAAGAGCCCAGGCTTCCTTAAGTTTAGTTTGTTGGAATTGCAGAGGTTATCCTTGGAGGCGTGAGCCTGGGTTAGGACCTATTGTAGAAGGCAAATACATTATTTGTCTCATAGAGACACATGAGCATGAAGGGTGTAAGAATCCATTGTTTGAAGGCTATTGGAAGCTGGTGGTGTGGAATGAGGCAGCGGGAAAATTTAAAGGCCATGGAGGCATAATGGTTCTAGTAAAAGAAAGGGAAGGACATATCATTCAGTTGGAAAAGGCAGATTCCAATAAACAATTCATATGACTCAAAATCGTGGAAAACAACAGTCTTCTCAGGATCACAGCATGTTACTTTGCCCCACAAGTATCTAAAGCTTATAAAAAGTGTGGCTTAGATCACAATGACCCCTATGTTGCCTTAAAGAAAGATGTTGCTTTTTTGCAGCGTGGGGATGTTCTTCTTGTCGGAGATTTCAATGCTAGAACAGCAAATTGTCAAGCTAGTATTTTCAGCTCCAAAGAAAATCATAATCCTATTTGGCTCACAAAAAAGAGAAAACATCAGTGGGAAAGAGTATCAGAAGATGCTAAAGGCTGCAATCATTTTGGGAAGAATTGATCAGTCTATGTGGCACTTTTGATCTAGTAATTTGCTATGGTTTGGCTAGATGGTCTAAATCGAGCAATTCACTTGCAACACCTACAATGGGGCAAGCGTGGTGGATTATGCAATTTGTTCGCAGAATTTGTATGAGAGAATTAAGGAAGTTGTAATTGGGGAACCCATATGGGATCTCAAATCAGATCATAGACCGTTGTACGTAAATCTGTGTTGGCCAAAGGATAGGCAGCTTGGGCCAAAAAACCAATGCCCTCAACAAACTCCTTCTCAGGGTAGAATTATTTTGACTTCAGAAAACAGTAACATCTTCAGGGCTACTCTTGAGAGACTCTGTAGTGGGAAGCATATGCACAGGCATGTTGTTAATAGCCATGCGTTATCAAGTTTGATCCATGAGGCTCTCTCAAAAAGCAAGAGAACAAAAAATAGAAAATCTGAAACTAATTGTTTTCCAGCTAATGTGTGGTTTGATAAGGAATGCAAGATGGCCAGGAGAAAACTAAGGGAGTCAAATAAAGCTTATAAACAAATCCTAAAGAAGAAAAAAACTGATTTTATGTTCACAAGGAGAGAGGAGCTAATTTCCCTGGGTAGAAATAACCCCAAACTTTTTTGCAAAGAACTCCAGCCAAGGAAGAAGCAAACTTAAAATAATATTACAGCCACCCAATGGTTTGATTATGCTAGGAAACTCTACGAACAAGAAGGTGGAGTGGACCAGCCACCCTTGATCAACAATACTACAAATATTTTAGCATGCAGAGGTAGAGATAGGTATTAAGAAGTTGGGGTGGGTAAAGCAAAAGACCTAGTTGAGCTTCAAGCAAAGTATCTCAAGTGGGGTATGAAAACCCTTGCACCACACATTACAGAAATCTTCAACAATATCAGCCAAGAGGGGTTTCCTAAAGATTGGACAATCAACCTTGCAATACCACTTTTTAAGAGTGGTGAAGTCAACAATCCCTCCAACTACAGGACAATAATGATCAATCCTCTCTTTGCAAAACTTTTTGGTAGCATGATAGAAACTAGTATCAACAAATGAGGTACATTATCGAAAAAGGGTGGGAGAAAAAGGAGGAGATTTTTTGTTGTTTTGTTGACTTTAAAAATGCTTTTGAAACTGTCCCTAGGGACAAAGTTTGGCTTAGGATGGAAAAATTGGGGATTCCTACACATCTCAAAGTTGTTGTTCATAGGATGTATAAAGAGGTGAAAATCAAAATCATAACTTCAACTGGCATTTCATAATGTTTTAGGAGTGATATCGGGGTCAAACAAGGTTGTCCTCTATCTCCTACTTTTTTCGCTTATATATCGATAAACTTGAAGAGTGGTTAAACATGCAAAATGGTGAGGGTATCCAATTAGGTGAATTTGTAATAAAGTTGCTCCTCTATGTAGATGATCTCATTTTGATTGCTAAATCTGCCTGTGGTTTGCAAGAACATTTATTTTCTCTTGAGCGCTTTTGCAGGACGATGGGAATGCAGGTCAATATCAACAAGACTAAAGTTATGGTTTTCTCTAATAATAAGAAACAGCATCAACATGAGTTTTATTTTGGTGGCAGTGTTCTTGAGGAAGTTGCAGAGTATAAATATCTCGGGATTGATTTCGACAAAAAATCTAAGCTGGGCAGGCTACAGAAATAAAAGGACATTAGGTGGATGGAAGGCATTTTATGCTCTTCAAAACAGGTGTCGTAAAGCGGAGGTTTGGGATAGGAAAACTATTCAAACCTTGTTTGGTCTTCTTGTGTTGCCGATTGTTCTTTATGGGTGTGAATTATGGGCCAGTAGCACTTCAATAGCACAATGGAAGCAAATCGAGCGAATCTAAAAGCGTTTGATCAGAACCAAATTTAAAATTAAAAGCACCGTCCCATATGATATCATGCTAAGTGAAATGGGGGCTGCCCCTATCGAGGAACTTGCTATGGTGCGCATCATAAGTTATCTAAAAAGAATCGAAAAAATGGAAGGAGAAAGATGGCCTAACGTTGTCTTGAATGATACATTGTGCAAACGAAAAAAGGCGTGGATGCAACAAAACATCAGGTGGATGAGTAAATGGAATATCCAATTCAATATGTGCCCCACAAATAACAAAGAAATAAAGGTCTTCGTTATGGAGAAATTTTACAAGAGAAATTGGGGAAATGGGATTGGAAGGAAGAAAATATATTATATCCATAGTTCAAAATATAGGTATCGGCAACTTATCGCCGAGGGCAAAAACAATATCCGAAAATATTAGAGATAAGTGGAAAACTTATCGGGAAAATATCGGGAACTTTAAAACTTGCTTAAATTTAATTAGAAATGCATTTTTTTTGCAAAATTCAATAAGGAGATGCATCTAATGAGTCAGTAAATGAGTAAACAAACCAAACAAGCTGATCTAGCTATATATAAATGCAAATAGGGTACAAAATCACATCCTCATGTGGAATGTTGATGGCTGGTTACCATAGTTTGATAGTCTAAAGACTCTAAACTCTAAAGAAAACTTAAAATAGCAAATTGTCTTTGTAAAACATTCAACAAATGCCAAGTACAATATCAAAATAGTCTAACTCTACATCTTCCTCTTCCCATGAGCTCTACTAAAAATTACTAAAGTGGGAGGGAGTCTAGCCCTAGAAGTCTGATGTGGTTATGGTTGTGGTTGTGCCTCCTCCCTCTGCATAACTGGTTGTGACTGGACCTCTATGTTGGATTTAGATGGTGTTGATGGTGGCAATGATTCCTCATCATCTAAATCCTCCTCAGTGTAACTGTCCTCATTCTCCTCAATGTCATCCAATCCCGCTATGAATCCACCATCCTCCATAGCCTGCCTCTCCAAATCATAGATCTCATCCTCCGTGAACAATGGAAGCTGCGCCTGTGATGTGCAATCGCAATAAGGATCTATGTCATCTAAATCCTTTTGTTGGGTGTCACTGCAAGAAGCTCAACTAGCTACAGTTGAATTGCAAGAAGCTCAACTAGAAAGAAATCATATGCTTTGTGGTAGGCTGAATGTGTATACATCCTACAATGTACAAAATTTTGGCATGGGACATCAAAATGTGGAAACACTTTGTTGGTCGATATCCTATTCTTCCCAAGATTTCATATCGAGAAGAAGTTGAATAGGAAGAAGAGGTTGTATCACCTTGAACAAGAACAACTCTCTGCAGAGTTGGAATTGCAGAAAACTCAACTTGACGTCCCCAAGAATCCAAATGCCCTCTCAATAAGCAAAGAGGGTGATCTTTCTTGTGAGAAAGATTATATTGAAGACTATGAGGACGAGGATGATCTTTCTTGTGAGAAAGATTATATTGGGGACTATGACGACGAGGATGATCAGTATGATGCATTAGGATATGACTCCATGAAAGAAGAAGATGAATATGGTGAAAATGGTGCAACTGATCCAAATTTTCATGGAGGAAATAGTGTTGATGCAGATCGATATGAGTTGCCTATGCACAGTATTGAACAAAGGTACTCATTAAGCTAACTCATAATTTCAAACCACAATGTGAAGACAAAGTAGCTCATGTAGATGCAACAATAGTGTAGGTCCAAGATGGATATCAGCAAAAGGAAAGACATGTGCATGCGCAATAGAATGATATTGCTCCTAGATCAGATGGAAATTCTATGTACAATAGTAAGAAGAAACAAAGGACAAACGATAAGATGAGCAACATCAATGTGTCGATAAGTTTTTCACTTGTCGTGATAAGTTGGTAACTTATTTCCGATAAGTTGCCAACTTATCTGCATTAAGTTTTCTGCGCGAAAATAACATAATTTATCACGGCGCGGAACTTATTGCGATAAGTTTACATATCGCGATAAGTTTACTTATCGCCGATAAGTCTGCGATATTACAATCTATGATTTTACCAATGAGTTCAACCCCGCATGTGATCAACTCCAAAAAGCGTAGCTAGGGGCCAACATTTCTTGGAGAGCTAAAATTCTTATTGCTCAGCTAAGAACCAACTCTCATCAACTCCGTTGTAAGACTGGGCCTTGGAAGAGGCCAAAGGAGGCTTGGGAAGAGAGAATTTGCATGTTTTGCAATTCTGGGAAAGTGGAAAATGAACATCACTTAATTTAAGAATGTGAAGCCTACAAGGGCAATAGGGATAAATTTGTGGATACATATCTGATAGCTCTTGGCATAACCTATTCAGCGAGGAGTACATTGAGAAATTAGGTGTGCTCATCATCAACTTGCACAAGAAAAGAACCAAGTTATTGATGTCGGCTTAAGTTACCTTGCTGTCCCATAGGCTATGTTTAGCCTCGTGGACGTTAAAATTGTATCTTATCTCTATCTATCTTCATGTCATTCACATGACATCATGTGTGTGTTTGAGCTTCCGTCTAAACTTTGGCATTGGTGAGATTATCTAGTGGGCTAGATGCATCCCATGCTTGCCACGAGTCATTCACTTAGGTCTTCCTATCACCTTAGAATTTGTCCATCCATAGCACCCACTAAAATCTATCCACAACCTTTTCTGTTGTTTTCCTCTTAAGACAAGAAAAACATAGGGAGCCAAAAAAATAATATCTGCTATCTTAGCAAAAAAAATGTTTTGATTTTAAAACCCTAAGACCAACAAATTCAATTCTAGAATGGACAGCAAATAGTCAAACTCTGAAGAAGGCCCAATCATCTCTACAGTTAATGGCAGCTATTAGTAGAAATAACATGAATTGTATACTCTGCCCGATTTCCACAAGCTATCATATTTAAGTTCCCGATCAATATGCAGCAAAAAAAAATTTATTCCTTTTCAACCCAGCTGTAAAAGAATCATAAAATTGTGAGACATCAATGACCATTCATTAGAAAATATGTGCAACTTTAATTTTTCCTAGCAATTCCTCATTAGGAGTAATCTGTAACTAGCATGGATATTCCATAGCTAACTCACAAATAGGAACCCTCTCTCATGACTGAAATGACTTAGTTGATTGGTATGTTGTCCTCTCCATATTCGCTTCAGGAAACAATTAATATATGTTTAGACATGAGTTATCTTAATTGGTTCACCAATATGAATCTTATCTCATCAATGAAACAATTCAGTGGGTTTGTATGGTGTTTTCCTAAGAAAACAATTACTTCGTGGGTAGAATTGAGTTGTTTTTGTGTTGTAGTTAAAGAAGATCATTGCATGTATTAAATGAAACATGTTAAAACTAAAAACACACTAAAACCCACTGACTCTAGAAGACTAAGGAGTATGAGTTTCTTGCCATTATAACTTGTAACTAAACAAGCCAATCTACCTATTCAACGCCTACAAGAACATCAAACAACACAATAGTGCTCTGACAGCTTGCTCTAATCTGCAATTTGCCTTAGTGCAATATCATGATACAACTCCCTACAATACGCCCACAAGCACTGAAAGAATAGAACAACCCATCAAGGTATAAATAAAAATACTCAGAAACAATAAACTGAACACTGTTCAAATGACAGAACAAATAAAGACATCCTTACGTTTCATTTCTCTTATTTTTCATTTCACTCATGAAACTGGCACATAAATTAGGGCCAAATCACCATATTTACAAAAATGTCATGGCACTGGAACAACAACCCTGATACAGCTGAAACTGCCAATGACAAAAACAGAATGTCCAAATCAACCACCACCCTATTATGTTTGGCAGTTTTGTAATTGTGTGGGTGATCCATTGTTTCTTCTCTATTTTTGGGAGCCTTCTTCAGTTGTTTACGATTCCAAGGTATCTAGATCAACATAGGACCATGTGAACTTCCATCAACCCTAAGTAGCCAATCTGGATTCGGATTCGGGGATTTGGCAAAAAAAAATTTGGGTCGAATCCTGGTTCTGTCGGTATATATATAGACATTTTCGAAAAATATATATATTATAAATTTATATATGTATGTATACTCATAGATTCCATACATGTGACATGTCAATGCTTATTCATCATTAGTTCAAAACTTCAAAGTTCAAACATATAATGATAATAATAAGAAGTTAGAAGCGTGATTCTCATAAACTAATCAATCCATAATTGTCAGTATATGATTATATCATATTCCTGCTTTGCAAAAGCCTCAAAATGTCACTACATGCTGAAAATTTTTAAAAAAAAACACAAAGTGGGCCTGTTTTTTTACGCCCAAAATCTTGCATTCTCGTGAATCCTTCTAGATTCCTACGGATCCTCCTGGATTTTGGCAAGGTTCCGCAATGGAATCTAGATTCCATCCCGAAACCCTGCCAGAATCTAGGAGGAATCCAAATCTGGATCGTACCAGAACCAGGATCAGGGGCTAGGCAGAGGAATCCGATATCTTAGCATAAACCCCTATACCAATCTTGTGTATGATTCATGCTAAACTTCACCATATTAAGATTGCCTTCAAGTTACATACAGAGTTAATTTGACTAGTGAATGTGTAATGTCCCCTTCCGAGGAATAGTCGGAGATGATCTGTTTAGCTTATTTAATTCCAGTAGGCTAATCTCAGTTAAATAAAGGAATAAATTAATTAATTAAACAAAGTTTTCCAATAAAGCAAATTTCAAGAATGACTTGACATTAATTAATTTTATGAAGTGACTTGAGAAAGATTGCTACATTTGATTTCTTGCATAACAAGAGGGTTGCATGCCCTACCTAGACATTACCTTCAACTGGGCGATGGATATTAATGTTATGGACAATTAAGGGTTTCATTGTATCACAGTAGAGTTTGAATGAAGCACGATAAGATCCGCCCCAAGCAATCTTCACACTAAACCCAAGAGCGGAAACTCGCCCTCTTGGCCCAAGTGGTAGGCACCTTCGACATCTAGCATGAGGTGGTCTACCTAGTGGGATGCTTGTATCTGCACCCCCTATCCATGTTTCCTTAATCATCCTCTTTGAGAGCATGACAAGTTTCAATCAAAGGTTTTCCTGACAACCCAATCCATAATATGCAATCCCTCGGAAAATCACATACAACACCAGGAGCCTGTCCTTCCATCCAAGCCCAAGAGCATACAATGAACAGCCATTAATTCGGCCTCTTGGCCCCACCTAAAGGGTTGGCGTACTTGATGGAATGTCAATGCTGCTGCCTCCTTATCATGTATTTCTTCCTTCACCCCATCATGGGATGGTTGATTGGATCGCTTCACCCCATGATGGGATGGTTGGCTGGATCAAAGCATTATAGGCATCTTTATTAATATAATTAAAAATGGTAGCAAGAATGAGAATATATAGTAATAGTAATATATATATATTGCTGGTTTTCTCTCTTTATTGATTCTGTAATGAGGTTCGATGCTCCCTTGAAAGGATCGATTGATTTCCTTGATGGTTTGATGCGCTTGGAATGGTGCTTTTCTTCTTCTTAAATACCCTTCTATCTTGCTGGAGGGTTGTGTCTCTCAGATAGTTACCTTTCTCTTCAAAGAATGTCTCTTCCATGTGCCACTTAACTAATTTCAATTTATGTTCTTAATTAGATCTTAACTCTTCAATATCCCTGCCTTAACTCAATTGTTATTCTTAATTAATTATTAACCCTTCCTAATCGCTACCTCATGATCATTGTTTTAACTTAATTACTTTCATTGCATAATCGCTGTCCTTGTATGTAGTTGTTGTCCTTGAGTACAATGATCATTGTTTTAAATATGGAATCAATGCCTTTTATTAATCACAAAATTGTGATGTCTTATGGATAACACAATTTTCTGTTGATTGGAGCAAGTTGACATAATTGCTTAGGCGGGAGTCTTACAGGGTTTTCCAAGGCTGATGTCTGCATTTGGCTGTTCGTGGGTGTTCATTGCAGACTCTCAAATTTCTGGTACAAAATTAAGAATGAGCTTGTCAAGTGGGCAAGTTCCTACATCAGATGTACATATTTAAACCAAAGGTGGTCAGAAATAAGTCTATTTATCTGTGTATTTTACTATTTTGTAACAGCAAACTGTTAAAAGAACCCTTGTTATTTAATCTTATGCATGTTGCATGGTCTTCGATGTAATTCTTGTGCTATGAAGGAATAAAATGCTATGCAATACAACTCACTTCCACACCATTTCACATATAGAAAAAAAAAATTTCACTCAGAAACACGTAACATGAAATTCCAGGAAACTATTTGACAAATTGTTGGTTCATTGAATATTGGGGGAAGTGGAAATTTTTACGAAGAAACTGACAAGGGTCTTTACAGAATTATATTAATGGCTAAGTTGAACTAAATCCACTTTAATTATGATGCAGTTAGGATCAAGAAGACCCTTCTAATCACATGCTGTTGGTAAATTGCACTTCAAGATTATCAACATAGTTTCCAATATACTCCTCTTGTCGGAAAAGCACCCTTGGCTAGTTCCTCAATTTCATTCATTTCATTTACATATTTTTGCATTGGTGTTCATTTCTTCTCAAGTAGGTTTAATATTCTACAAAGAATCCTCTACATCGATGAGATATTTAGCAACTTTTCCCTATTCCGATGCATTCCTGTTGTAATAAGAAATGTGATTTTGCACTCACATTCAATTTTGACCAATCATCACAAAACATGGGAAATACACACATTACAAAAAGACCAAAGACTTCATTTATAAGGGGCATCACCAGGA
Source organism: Thuja plicata (assembly GCA_018584345.1). Lineage (NCBI taxonomy): Eukaryota > Viridiplantae > Streptophyta > Pinopsida > Cupressales > Cupressaceae > Thuja > Thuja plicata. The sequence continues at coordinate 1,779,430 of MU223643.1, forward strand.
AATGCAATTTTGTTGCATTGTAACTTTCTCTAAAGCACACTCTTCTGTGTGCAAATAGTAGTGTATGGTGTTGTTTGAAACCATGTTTGATACCATTTGGTGCCAATTTAGCTTAGGCATATGTGTACATAGAGCATCAAAATCATGTCCATCATACTTCTTTCTCCTTCTCCAATTACTTCCCATCATGGCCTCCACCCATCTTAGAAAGCAACAAAGTTCCACATTGACCAAACCCTTATGCTGAAGCCAATATCTATGACTTGAGTCTATATGTGATGCATTCTCTTTCATTTGAGTAAACTTTCAATGTTCCTCTGCTAGCTGCTGAGACTTCCATGTATTTAAGACAGGACCTATATTAACAGGCTCAAGCAGTTGGTGTGCAAACTTGCCCATGATACAAGTGGAGAAGGTAACTTAATTTCTTGATTCTATATCATGGTCTCACATTTCCAAATGGGTGCCTTGTGCTTGACTCCATGGTGACATCCTAGTCTACTTTCCCTTTTACCGTGGCAATGTGATCAATGTTATTTAATCTAGCTAATCTTCTTCTGCAACAGATTCACTTTTGGCTGGAAGTGAAATTACTGCTAAAATCTCTTCCTCAGCATTTGCAGAAATATAAAAAACCTCTATTACACAAATGTAAAAAATCAGATATAAAATAGCATATCGGAAGCAAACAAATTGAAATTTAAAGAATACTGCATGACATATTCTTATTCCAACTGCTGTTGCAGTCAAGGATTTAACTGAAAATGTATGCAGACATAGAGTGATCGTTAAGTCTTTCTATCCTAACAATCCATAATTACAAGTTGAAAAAATGAAAAGACATGGGAAATAATAAACTCATATAAGTAAGATCTCACACATCAGTACGTGCATTGTAATAAAAAAATGTCCCAGTCACACTGACAAACAAGAAGAACTGGGCATTATATTGTTTAACTTACAGGAAACCACTCCTTCGTAACTGGATCAGGACGGTCTCTACCACCACTAGGAGCTATCCAGATCAGTTGGCCACCCTTCCTGCACACTCCCAATTTGAATCCCGTCAAAAAATGCCAATCAAAGACATTCTAATATGAACACCATGCATCGAACACACAATTTAAATTATTACCTTTTTCAATGATACACAAAATCATTCTGTTTCAAATTTTCAATTGAATGTTTCAGGGTATTCAAATACTCCCTCGAGGTAACAGAATGTCTCATGGAGTCTTATAATGGTGTAAAATCAGTGCAAGTTAAAGAAAACAGACATTTCAGTGTATCTTACCATGAACACTGCAGAGGATGTTGTACAAGAAAATTAAAGCCATCCTCACCTCTATTTATCTTGCCACCATGTATTCACTTTTAAGTTTTTAACAGATTTGATTGAGAAGCACTTCAGTAATTAGTTCATTTAGTTAACATATGTGAAGAGCAGTAAAAGAGCATGTCATATGCAGGTGCAAAAAGTGAGAAAACAAAATATCACCAAATCTTATGTCCTCTTCCTAGAAAAGAATATCTTCATATTTTGGTACTCAACACAATTGATGTATACAGTGTGGGTAAGTGTCTTTAAATGGGAACTATGTCGGGACCCAGAAAATATTATATAAGAGCATTGAAAGGTTTCTGAAATATATCTTTCAAAAGGAGTAACAGTAGAACATTAAAATGATTGTGATTGCATTATAGGTGTTAACTGTTATGTAATGTCATATAGTCTTACATATGACAAATTCTGTAATAAAAAAAAAATGGGGACTTCAATAGGTATGAGTTCACTTTAAGGAGTCGGCTCACATTATATGTTGTACCTTAAAGAAAAATTTAGAGGGGAACAATAAAGCTATTCATTTTTATCTCTTATTCTATTGTTACAAGCAATTACAAAATATGGCATTAGAAATCAGTGTTACAATCTGCAAAGATGAATAACCCAGAAAAATAAGTGCAAACTAATAGAAATAAAACCTAGGATGTCGGTTCGGGTTCCGGTTCAAGTTCGAGTTCAAAGAACAGGTTCACCGGTACGGCAAAATTTTGAAAAGGGGTTTGGGTTCGGGTTCGTTAGTACAAAAATATGTTATTTATATATATATATTTTGATATTTATGCAGCCTAGAAGCATGAATTAAGATTAGAATGTCACAAAGTATCATAAAAAGTAAACATTTAAACAATAAAAAACACTTGTAAATTTGTAATCATAGCATCATGAATCATGATCATAACATCATATACTTCAAGTTCAAGTTCAACATCAAAGATTCCAAACATAAATATTAAATCATAACATCAGTTCCAGTATCATTGTTTGAAGTTCAACTAATGGATTAAAATATTCTATTCTTCATCATCTTCTTCTTCATCTTCTTCTTATTCATTGGCATTAGTTGAGTCACAAATAGAGCTAAGGCCAATGGGGTCAGCTGCACCAATAATAGTATTGGCATCAAAATCTTCACATTCATCAAGTGCAAGCTAAGAAGTGGAGGCATCCAAGTCTGCAAGCTCTGCATTTATATCCCACCTCTTTGTCTCCCCTTCATTGTATTCTTTACTCTTGTGTGAGACAAGACGCAAGTTGTAATGCACAAATACCAAGTTCTCCACTCTTTTGTATTGCAACCTATTGCGCTTCACTGAGTGGACGAACGAATATGTGCTCCAATTTATTTCTGCTGCAGATGAACTAGAAACCTATGAAGACAAGACAATAAACAATTAAAATAAATTTAAAACTTAATCTTATAAAATAAAAATTACTTGCTAGTCATGAAGATAAAGTAAACTTCAAACTAAATAAAAAAACTAAAACTTACTTGTGATATAACTTTAATTGCAAGGGGCTGCAACATTTGCAATCTTTGACCATGGAGATACCACCAACTATGAGCATCCTTCCTAAACCGAGGACGAAGAGCATCATTACTTAGACCTCTTGCATTCACAAACTCTATGAACTCATCCATAATCATATCTCGCATATCATCATCAGGAAAGAGTCTTTAAAATGCTGCCTTGTACCCATCAGACACTTCTACATCTCTATAGGGTGGCAGTCTTCCTGGTTGATCAGTAAATTGGTTGCTATAGTATTTGGGCATCAATGCATAGGCAAGCAAATGTAGAGGAGTGGTCAATTTGTTCCATCGTTCTACAACAATTGCTTGCAATTGTTTGAAGAAGGTCTCTGAGGATCTTGTTCTTTTTCATTTACAATTTGCATGATCTTCTCAAGCATTGAGTCTATGTCATCATAGATCTCTCCAAGGCAAGGCCTATCCATGTCAGTGTACCTAAGCACGCTCATAATGGGCTCGGTGAATTTCATGAGATATTCCACACGTTCCCACCATGAGACATCCAATATCCTTTGCTTTATTTTGGTTGCCCTCTCACTGTTGCTTTGCCTCCATCTAGCCCAATTGTTGCTGATTCCATATTGCAAAGTGCCTCTTTCACTTGCACAAGTCGTCTCAAGACGATTAAATTTGATGCAAAACGACTCTTAGCAACCTGGAACATAAATTAGAAGTAGAACCAAAAAATTACAACTATTAGATACATCATACATCATTCATACTTTAAATAATAAAGTTTAAAATAAAATGAACATACACATAACACAATCAACATATTAAAATTTAAATTACTAGCTTGAATTCAAGTTCACTTACCTTGAGTAGCTCCAAACGTGAAAACATTCTGAATATTCCCTGAGTCATGTGGTGGTTTATGACAAACATCTAGATGTCCACAGCCTCTTCGTACACCTCTTTGATCCACCCAATTTTGTTCCCAATCTTTCTTAGCATAAGATTGAGTGAATGGACTGCACAAGGTGTCCAAAAGATGTGTTGATATCGCTCTTCAACCAACAAACCAGCAGCTCTACAATTATTTGCGTTGTCTGTTATGACTTGGACAACGTTTCTAGGACCCACTTGTTCAATGGCAGAGGATAGAATATTAGCAATAAATGGCCCATCTTTTACTTGCTCACAATCCACGCATTTCAAGGGACACCGCCAAGACATTGATCAAGGGACGATTTCTAGCATCTTTCCACCCATCTGAAACAATTGATACCCCTGACTCAATCCATGAATCCCTTATGGGCTTCAATTGATCATCAATCCCCTTGACCTCTTGATCCAACAAGGTGGTTCGTACTCTCTCATAACCAGGGCCCTTATAAACTCTTGGAGCTTCATTGGCACTTCTCAACATCTACTTCCAATATGGAGAGCGAACAACACTAAAAGGCAGACCATGTACATACAAGCATCTTGCTACATCAACGTCGGCAGTTTCTTGACTCGATTTTGAAATGCAGTTTCTAGTGGTCCCTTTCTTCTGTGTGTATTTGTAAGGGGTGCTTCACTTTCAGTATCAAGGCCAGCTGAGGTAGTATAAAAGGGGTGATCTTCTATCACAACATCTACAGAGGGAGGTTGCATTCCCTTTGCTTTTTTTTTACTTTTACTGCTAGTGGCTGTAATTTGTCTACTACATTCTTCTCTCTCTTTTGTTGCCTCATGCTCTGCAATATATTTTAATACTGTTGCATTTGGCATAGGTGCACCTTTTTATCCAGGGCTTTTCTTGACTCCTCTTCCAGGGAATCCACACAAATGGCCTACCACACGATAATATGAACTATTCTTTTTCTACATCACAACCCCGACATTTCCAACGGAATGCACCACCTCCTGGAAGGGCACTTACAATATCAACATACTTCCACAAAGGAGAATGAGAAGGGGGTTCTACTCTTTGGTCAATATTGTGGTTGCCTACTGAGGAAGACGTAGATGCCATTGTAGTTCCTTTTCCTATGGCAAGACAAATTGTATACATATTCAAAAACAAGAGAATGAAAAATTCTGGAAAATAATGGACAATGAAAGAGAAATGAAAATAAAATAAAATGCTTAAACAAAAACAAAAACTTGAAGTTGAAGCAAATGGAACAAGAACATACCGCTTCCTCTCATTGTAAGCTTGCAAAGGTGGAGAAATGAAGCACAAACACTTTAAGAAGGTCCACAAATCAATCTTCCAACTCCTTGCACAACCAAACTCTTACTCAACCACCTATTTCCTCTTGCTCAAGACAAAATAACCTATTTGGACACCACAAATGACAATGAGAAGTCCATATTAGCCTTTCAAATCCACTTTTTAGGGTTGTGGACGCCAATACTTTATAAAATATACAAAAAAACATTGTTTAAATTTTGTCCGTGGGAAAAAATTCGCTGGAGTTTGCACCAAGTTCGTCGTTTGGCGCGAAGTTCACCCGGGTCCGAACTTTGCAAAGTCGGATTCAAACTTGGTCCTGTGGACCGGACCTTGCCCGGAACAGACCCGGACCACGGACCAGCTCGAACTTGGCCTGGTCCGAGGGGATCCTGGGACTTACTCGACTTCTTAGAATAAAACTATGAATGTAAATGATGCAAGATCAGAATACCAACATAGAGTTAGCCTCCAAGAGAGAACTGCAAATGCTAAAAAAAGCAAAATAGCATTAGAAGAATCCAAGAGCAAAATCTGCAGAATGCAATTACAATACAATAGAATGAAATAAGACTGGGTAGGAATGAGTATATATAGGAAATGAGGGAGGGGAGAGGTGGCAAATACACCCAATGGGAAGAGACCGCCACAACCTCAAAAAAGGCAAGTATAACTCCCATGGAAGATGTTGACACCTTGCACCCAATCACACTACTCACTTTATTATCCTAAGCAAGCTTAACCAAAAGTGTAGGGAAAACCTAGGAATAGGAAAATAAATAACCAATTAGGAAATAAAAACCTACACTAACACCCCCCCCTTAAGCGCAACTTACGTGGGTAAAAAGATGATGGATCCAGCAAATCAGGCCATATTAGGTACCCAAGTACAAGAAGCCTCCCACAAAGAGAATAAGCTCCCCCAAGACAAAAGAGAATCCCTCAATAAATAGAGAGATAAAACCCCCAAAAGAGAGGGTAAAGAGGGCTAAGAAGCTCCCTCAAAAGTGGACACCTGTCTCACCCCTAGCAAAGCTCACAAATGAAGGAACTTGCTTTTAGTGAAGGGTTTGGTGAAGATGTATGCAATCTAATCTGATGTCGAACAATACTTGAGATCAATGATCTACTCATGAATCAACTCACGAATGTATTGCATTTTAATTTCAATGTGTTTGGTCCTCTGATGATGGACCGGATTGCGAGATATATGAATGGCACTCTTGTTGTTACAAAAGATAAATATAGGCTTCTGAAAAGCAATGTCAAACTCAATGAGAATGTTCTAAAGCCAAATAGCCTCAGTAGCAGCATTAACTGCTCCTCTAAACTCAACCTTTGTTGATAAAAGAGCAATTGCGAACTCCTTGCTCAGTCAACAAACTATACCAGAACCAAGAGAGAAGCAATATCTTTAAGTATACTTGTGAACTTGAGAATCCCCTGGCCAATTTGAATCAGTGTATCCCACCAAGTCAAAATCCATGCCCGTTGTATAGTCAATAAAAAACTGTGAGTACACTGAATATAGTGAAGAATGGTCTTAGCTGCTTTCCAATGTAGCTTAAGGGGCTCTTGCATAAATCTAGAGATCATGCCTACAACATACAAAACGTCAAGTCATAAGAGTTAAGTATATGAGACTACCAAAAAGTTGTCCATACAAAGTGCCATCCACCAAAGGTGAAGAACACTTAGTCTCAAGTTTCAGCCCAAACAAAAATGATGTCGGTATAGGCTTTCACTCAGCCATGCGAAATAGAGAGAGTATATCAAGAGCATACTTAGGTTATGCAAGAAATATCCCTAAAGAAGACTAGGTGATCTCAATCCCAAAGAAGTAGAGCAAAAGGATTAAGTCTAATGTCAAAAAACAATCATGAAGGGCGATTTTCACTCCGCCTAAATGGTTGATGAGTAACTCCATGTGATCAACAAGTCATCAACATAGACAACCAAAAAGGTGAGAGTATCATCCTAGTGCAAATTGTAGACATTCAGATCAAAATGGCAACGAGTGAGCCCAGTTGTCAGAAGGAAGAAGTCCATCTTAGCATACCAAACCCAAGGGGCCTATTTAAGGCCATAGAGAGACTTCCGAAGACGACAAGCAAGTGAAGGATCTTGAATAAACCCATGTGGTTGCTCCATGTATTTCCTCCTGAAGGTTGTGTTGTGAGGTTTTCACACCATAACCCCATTGTAAATGGGGACCCCCTCTTTTGCAAGCAGTAGTAGTGGTCTTAGGTAGTCCTTGTTGGCGACAGTTTTCGAGCCCCTTGGTCTAGCGAGTGAAGTTTGGAAGTTGGTTTTGGGCAATTTTGGCCTGCTGGGAAGTCAAGTCTCTCTGGAACATGGGCAAGAGTTGTGCTAAATCTTTCAGGAATATGGGATAAAACCAAAGGATTCGTGATGAAACAAGTGTAAACCCTCTGAGAATCCTTGTTCCAGCTTCAATTTGATCTTAGAAAGT